>JAKTQL010002504.1:30734-101193 GCA_030558815.1 Blastobotrys malaysiensis
AACTATGAGAACCTCTTTGAGACTGCATCATTGGGTACGCCAAGGATGCCGTTGAAAGAGCTCGACGACATTCATCCAAAGCAATGGTTTGCAGGGCCCACCGATTCATTCCCAGCTTTTGACCTGGTCCAGTTTCGATCCATTGGAAGCCACAAGCAGGCACTTTGGGAGTCTGCACTTTGGGCAAGAATGCACGGAGGAGAAAATTGGTCGACGCTTGTCCGCGGTCAATGTGATATGCAAGACGACCAGATTCTCAATGGCCTCGCTAGGTTCTACTATTATAGCGTGGTTGAAGACTTTGACGTGTATAGTCCCGTGCTACGGCGGTCAATCACAAGTGCACATGGCCGTGAACTTCAAGGCTATTGTGGTTGTTGCAGTAGGTGGATTAGTCAAGCCGACTGGAAGGTCCATATGAGATTTGCTCATGGTATCCTCTCTGTCATCCGACAACGAGTTGCATATCCACATGTCATGGCGGTGCGGCGACGTTATAGCAAAACCAATGAACTTGTTCAAGATGCAATTGCATATTGTGACCAATGTCGGCAGTGGGTCGATGCTGACATTCCATCAAACCAGCTGTTCCATTCCTATGAACCATGGATAAACCACATGGAGGCCCACCTAGTGAACGATTACAGTGTCCCCAAAAGCCATTCTGATGCAAGAGCTTTCTTGGAAACATACCATAAAATGCTTGAGAATGTCCGAAACAATACCAAGACAGAAATCTGCGTAACCATCAAGAAGCGATACAACAAGGATCCCCTGGAGCTCAAATCGAAATTCTTCTCTTCCCCATCTAACTATGCCATTGAGAAGCGCAAGACTCCTCCGTTTCAGGAGTTTATATTACAATCAAAAATGATGATAACGGAATTAAACTTTGAAATAGGAGTGATGATTGAGAGTGCTCAAAGAATGAGAAATCCTGTTAGCTTTTACGAATGACGCACAGCATGATATAAATAAGGAGTTAATAATATGCAAGTTATATAAAATCAGCTAAAGTCAGTACCAAGGTTCTTTCTCTTCGAAATTCGCTTTTGGTCAAGTGTATACCCTATCCTCATCTCTGTATACATGAGTGCCATTGACAAGGCGCATAGACCGCTCATGAGAGTGAACGCACCTCCAGAACCCAACGACAATACCATCTTGTCGACTGCCGCAAGACCAGCAGCGCAAAGCAGGCATCTAATGAGATTGAAGCATGCTGTGGAACTAGCAGACTCTGTAGGGAAAATATCTACCAACAGAGTGCTGACGAGATTCATAAGGAATACAGCGGAGAACGAAGCAAATGCAGTCATGAGCAGAGGAACAATATAGTGTACCTTGTATTGAATAGTCCAGCCAAAGACGATGGTAGAGATGCAGAGCCCTGCAGATCCGTAGAACGAAGTCTGCAGACGGGCTCTCTGGATGTTGAACTTGGACATATCAGGCTCAAACGTGGTATCCGAGTCAGGAATATGCATTTGTGCTCGCTGTTGTGCCTTGAACTTCTTGACACTCTTACGGTATGTCCAGCCCATGATTCTTCCCGATGTCAAACTTCCAATCAGACCTCCAATCCCTGATGCAAGGTAGGAACAGCCGACCTGAGCAGTCGAGAAATGATATTCCGTATTCAGCAAGGTACTCTGGGCAGTGAGAATCATGAACCACACAGTATAATGCAGCGCCGCAGGAGCGATGACCATGATGACATCAAGATAGCGTAACATTCGAATGGAAAGTGTGATATCCAGCTTGTGTCGAACAAGAGGGGTGGGCAGATCTTCGTTTCGTGTGTGTGGGACGCCAGTCCTCTTGCGCCTGAAATACACATACGGCGACTTGTTGAAGATGCTAGATGGAATGACCGAACCGTCCATTGCGATGTATCGATTGGTCTCGGGCAACAGGATGGAAATAACCACCATCATGACCCCTGCCGCGATGACAAGGAACCAAAAAATAGCTCTCCATCCAAGTCCTGCTGAAAGACCACCACCAATGATGGGACCAAATGCATTGCCAATGAGGCCAAGTCCCGAATAAATGCCAATGAACTGGCCTCGTTCCTTACGCGATGTGATATCAGATACCACCCCTGAACCGATAGCGACAGTAGTTGCAATGCCAAAAGACTGAACACATCTAAATACAACGAGCATTGCATACCAGCGGGTCAGGGCTAGTGCTACACAGGAACCAATGTAAATGGCGATACAGCACATGTATACTGGTCGTCGGCCTATAGCATCTGAAATTGGACACCAGAATGCGGGACCCAATCCCTGAAAGATAGAGTACACAGTAATGGTGAGGTTAATGGACTCGGTGCTGGTGTGGAAATAGTCTGTGAGTTCTGGGATAACTGGAAGGTAAATGGGGGACGAGATTGACGAAAATAGAGCGGCAATTGAAGCGAGCCATACGATTAGGTACTTTTCTTTCTTGGAATAGACCGATCGCGGCGGCATTTCTGGAGGTGGGTCATTAGAAAGGATCTCATTCCCTTCCTTTCCAGCTGGAAAGGGAGAGGGAGGTGCTGGTGGAATCTCATCCTCCACAGACTTAGTACCAGCATGAGCGGCTGGTGGTGGAAGAGGGACGTCCTCTACTGATGCAATTGGTGGGGACTGCATTTGCTCCCCTGCTTCTATGCTTCTTGGACACTGTGCTTCTATTGACATAGCCGGGTGCCAGACATTACCTGTGTAACGAAAGGTACTTAGCGAGGCTATTCTAATTTACCAGATAAGGCTCTTCCTGGCAAACGACGAAGATCCTGGGAATATATATTAGGTCCTGCAGGTGTCCTGGCGAAGATCATATATTTTAAGTCTTTACGGCATGTCGGTCTCCGATAACTCCGACATCGTTTTTTCTATGCGTCCCTCGTTAACGGCTTTATGTCTTGGAACTGTGGGCGTATCTGAGCCCGAGAAGACAAAGTCGTATACTGAATGATTCCAAGGACTTGAAATTTTCCCCGAATCATGAGCCATTCTCTAGCCAGGGACCACAAATGCTGGAAGATTGCCCGAAGTCTCACTAATAATAATGTATCTAGGGAGTTATATCTGAGGATTTTATCAGTATGGGGCGATATCGGTGTGCTATACTCGGACATGCCGCCTGGTCCCTAAAAGAGAGAAAATAGCCTAACAAGATTAAAAACCGGTCCCCTAGATTTGGAGTTGCCGAGTGCCGTACGTACTGGCCGCGATCGGTACATTTCTATTAGGTATAGTTCACCAGGCTTCAGTAGTTGAGCCTGGGGTTAAGTCCTAGCCTTTGCTCTTGCATTTCCGGCTCGTGTAGCCGGCGATGGTGGATCAGGTACGGCAGTATCCAGCTGACAAATACACGTGACGTTACAGGAGTACGGCACATTAGATACATGTTACAAGCTAGTTGATGCATATCGGAGGAATGGGAGGTACACAGAGGATTGGTGCTTGTATTTTCTTACCGTATACCGATTGGGTGCAACTGCCATAATCGTCGACTTGGTAATAAGCTTTTCATTTAGCTACATATGTATAAAGGGAGGCTTCAATCATTATATTGCATATGTAGAGCGATGTATTGTATAGCGGCTTCCGAGAACTATTCAGTGGTTTGACTCATTGTGCATCGCGGTTGGACTTTCTGGTTTGTAGCGGCTGAAGTACCAATTCTTGTATAATACTAGTTCTTGATTAGAGCCTCTGCATCCTGCTAAAGGAAGACTATATTTAGACATTGGGCTTCACCAGCCAGATCAAAAACATTCTAATAGACATCATGTGCGAACTGAAGTCGACTGGCACCTCGGTTACCAGTCCACTGTAGACAATGCGGATTCCCTCAGTTAAACTGACGATAAGGGGAGAAAACCACTATCCCTTTGACTCTCATGGAGTAGACACCTACTGAAGGGTGCCAAGGTGAGCTGGGGAAAAAAAACCCATATCAACATCATGATAAGATTTGCGGTTCGGAATTGAGGAACCCAGCTACCGCTTTGAGACCGACCTTGGTGTTCAAGAGTCGGCTCAGACTGAGGTCCGGGGAAGCTGCAAGCAGCAGATGGTGGGATTGCTCCCATCGCACACACTGGGTGAGGATATGATCGATCGTCTCGGTCGTAGCATTGTCGCATTGACACGTCCAGGGTCGGTCATGAATATTGAATCGTCGAAAGTAAACCCCAAAGCACCCTTTGCCCATGCGCAATTGCACAATCTTGCTGAGGATATGCCGCGGAGCGGACTTCATTGTAGGCCACAGTGGGTTTTTGCTAGGCCGCAAGTAGGGAACATTCCCATCGCGGTAGTGCTTACCCCTATCGTCGGCAGCGAAGACCTTTGCCCATGCTTTGCAAGCACGATGCTTAATCTTGCGTCGCTGTCGTATGTTCCTCCTCCAGTACCTACCTGCTCGCCTGACTGACGCTCTGCGCCATGGTGCCCGACGGGGCCAGTAGATATGCTTTCGGACCTTGAGTTGTGTCTTGAGCCATTGATTCATCTTATGGAGAGTCGTATCATTATTACTCTTGGCGAGTGCCTTCTTCAAAGGGTTCCGCGGATTGAGCCTTCGGACCATTCTAACTGCATTGAGCTCCCAGAGCTCGTGCATTCGGACTGGCATCAGATGAACACCCGAATCACTGTTGAGGTCTCTGGTCGCAGTCCCTTGGAAAGCGCCGAGGCACTTTTTGAGCCCCAAGTTCTGGATTCGCTCCAATCGGTCTTTGTTAGTCTGAGCAATTCGGTGGTACCAAATGTGTGATCCATACTCCATGATGGGATGCACACATCAGACGTATAGACGCCTTAAGGCATCGCCGGTGACTTCTCTGAAAATTCCCCCTAATCTCGTAAGGGCATTGCATCGCTGCTTTGCCTTCTTCTCAGTCAGGGCCACATGATGGTTAAAGCGCATTTGCGGATCCAATATTATCCCCAAGAGCTTGAGTGTCGTGTCAGCTCGCTTTGTCTTTCCTCCCGGGAGCTCCAAGGCATCAACCTTCCCAAGACCTTTGCCCACATGCATGAGACCTAGCTTATCGCCGTAGTCAAAGCTTGTGTAATTGGCGGTGGCCCAGCGATGGCAATCCCTAAACACTCCTCGTAGATTTGTAATATTCCTGTTCGCGTTAGTTCCGCGGACGTAAATGGTGATGTCGTCAATGAAGCCAAGTTCCTTCACACCTCTTCTCCTGATTACCTCGTAAAATGGCATGGTATAGATCAGGAATAGCAGTGGCGAAATGGGCAATCCCTGGGGGATACCCGTATTCAACGGCCTTGGCGCAGTCAGCTTCCTGTCGACGATAAGACTCGTCGTGCGGTCACGCATGAAGTGATAAACGCAATTCTGAGCAGCCAGTACCTCCATAGAAGCCATGGTGTCAAGCAAAGTATCCCCATGCACATTGTCGAACGCTCCTTTGACACCAATTGCGAGGATTGAAGTGTAGGACTTCTTGGGTCGGTTCGCGTTGTTGTCTATATCATTGACCAACTTTGCAATAGCATCTGGCGCAGAATATCCAGGCCTACCACCTCATTGCTCCGCTGGCAGTTTGTCCTCAACCAGAAAGGCTAACCGCTTCTGGATCACCTTCTCCAAAACCTTCCCAAGCGTATTCAGTAAGGTGATGGGTCGGCACGATCGCGGTAGTGAGCGGTTCTTACCTGGTTTGGGCAAAATGACGGTGTTGCCAGTCCTGAAAGGCTCTGTGTGCTAACCTTGGGTAACGCACGCTCCTAAACACTTCAGGAGCACATCACGAAAGGCCTCGACTTCCCATCCTTTTTGGAGGGCAACAGTCTTGATCTGGTCTGGCCCCGGGGCCTTATATGGCGACTGATTAAGAATGGCGTCCTGGAGTTCACCAATGCTTAGCTCAGGCCACTGATCATCCGGGGTTACGTTGAAGCTTTTCTCGTCTGAATCAGGCGCAGGTGGGAACAGCTATTCCGCAAGTAGATCTACCTGTTCTTCAAACGATTGGGTCTTTGTATCGTCAGGCCGAAGGAGGGTGGCATTAGTCCTTGGGGGAGGCAGCACCTAGGTAACTCTAGGTCGCCCAAATGTCGTTTCCCTTTAGGCATTCCAGAACGTAGTCCTAGTTTGAGTGACTGCCTCCTCATACTGCAGATTCATACGATTGCAAAGTGCCTCGTTCTCGTCGGAAGGAGACTCCCTTAATTGTCGCCGGATCTCACCGACTCGCTTCTTCATCCCTCGTAATTTAGGGGTCCACCATCGCTTGCTTCGTGGCCCGATATCGAGCCTCTCGGTGCAGAACTCTAGTGAATCCTGAATAATCTCTTCCAACTTGGCGACCGCGGTGTCCACCAGTTCCGGTGTATCGACGTTCAAGCCTCTTAAGAAACTCTCACATCTAAACTCCAGAGCCTCGCGGAACTTGTCCCAGTCTGCCCTCTTGTAATTGTAACCTGCAGTCATGACTCTGATCAGCTCATCCTCAGCATAACTGAACTTCAAAGTCCATTTCTGTAGACGATGTTCTGACCCCACGTTGTCGCCTCCCTCCTTGTGATCTAATTCTTGTCAACCATATAATCCATCGTTAACAAATGTGGAGAATTTATCTCACATTGGAAAGAGAAATATACCAATTCCAATACGTTTTCCAAGCCTGTATTTAACCCCTCCTATCACTGCTTGTTAATATCTAGTTGCCTAATTTCTCTTCTCAAAGTCGTATACCACGGTATAAACTCACCTTGTTCAATTATACTTAGACTAGGAAGTAATTATTAAACTAATGGTATACCGAAAATGAGTCGAACCAATAAGCCAGCTCCCGAGAAGCTCAAACATGTACCATTTACTTTACCAGATATTATGCGTGTACAACTATCTTACTGTAGAGTACACTACCATAATAAAAACTCATAGCCCAAATCAAGGAGGTTTCCCTCGGCTCTCAACAACGTTCGTTGAAAAGATCGACCCCGTCTACTTTCTATTCGAGCTGTTATATTTGATATTCCAGAACCCCGTTCAACGAGGGTTCTAGGAGTGGAGCTGGGGGACTGGTCCCCCAGTGTCGCCTCGGCAAAGTCCTCCTTCGCCATAGGCAATGGACTCTTATCAACGATTATGAATAGCCCAAATCTCTTCGCTGTACCTATTATACCTAACGAAATTCAACCTATTCGTTCTTGACGTAATTACGCCATGTAGATAGTGCGGCGGAGAATGAGCCTCGCTACCCGGGACCGACGACTTTGAGTCACGGTAGTCACCCCTCCTTTTTACATCGCAGATGGGCTACTGTATGCTACATGAACCAAACCCCGAGACGCAGCCCTACAATTGGTCCATTGTCATGGAACATAGGCACTTTTTCTATATACATAAAATCGTAGAAATGTAGGTTAAAAAAATTACTCTCGGTTAGCGAGCTTCTCAGTCTTGGAGAGAGAATCAACGGTTCGGCCAACCATGGCGGGGCCCAGGTTGGTCGACACCTCAGCGATGACTTTCGGGTCCTTAAAGTGGGTCACAGCCTGTACAATGGCCTTGGCCCGCTTCTCAGGGTCGTGACCAAGGAAGATGCCGGAGCCCACAAAGACACCGTCGACACCAAGCTGCATGCACAGTGCAGCGTCGGCCGGGGTTGCGACGCCTCCGGCAGCGAAATTAACGACCGGGAGTCGTCCGAGCTTGGCGACCTCCTTGAGCAGGTCGAGGTTGACCCGTAGTTCCTTCGCATAGGCGTAAAGCTCCTGCTCAGACATGACGGAAGCCTGCTTGATCTGCTTGTTAATGGTTCGGATGTGATAGACAGCTTCGATCACATCGCCAGTACCAGCCTCGCCCTTGGATCGAATCATGGCAGCGCCCTCGTCGAGTCGCCGCAGAGCCTCGCCAAGGTTCTTTGCGCCGCAAACGTAGGGCACCTTGAAGTCGTGCTTGTGGATCTGGTTCTCCTTGTCGGCGGGGGTAAGCACCTCGGACTCGTCAATGTAGTCAACGCCCAAGGCCTCGAGCACTTGCGCCTCGACAAAGTGGCCAATTCGGCACTTGGCCATGACCGGAATGGACACTGCATCCATGATCTCCTTGATCAGCTGTGGGTCGCTCATTCGGGCCACCCCACCCTCGGCACGGATATCAGCAGGCACCCGTTCCAGGGCCATTACAGCACAGGCACCAGCCCGCTCCGCAATCTTGGCCTGCTCAGCATTGACGACGCTATTTCAGTTAGATAGTCTGATAAAAATGCACAATTATTGTACGTACTCCATGATAACACCGCCCTTGAGCATCTGGGCCAAACCAGCCTTAGTCTTGAAATCAGCTTCCTTAGTCATTATTCAGTGGTTGTTTTTCTATGTCAATTGGATATGCGAGTGGCATTCAGCTACTTATATACGTTCCTACTGTCTAGGCTACATGTATTCCGATCAGCCAACACGATTGGCTCCTTCCCCCGCCCATGCAGAGTCATCCAACAGGGTCTTTCTAGTCTCAGCTGCCATACCCGAGTCTGAAAGCATACCCCACACGCATAGCCCGAACTGCTAGTCTTTTAACCGACAATAGCCGCTCAGACGTGGGGAAAAAATGTCATGGGAGCGATGTTAGAGTTTATTCAAATGAATATGGGGGTAGATTTGGTGAATTGTGCTGACTCGGGATTATGTGGCATGAGTGGTGATGGTTGGTAAAGGGATTACCCGGGTCGCTCCGCCACGAGGGTGCCCACCGATACAGCACCGGCTGACAGCGACTCCGAGAGGCTCTCTGCAAGATTGGCTATAATTTGCTCAAGACTATATCCCAGGACGCTGTGGAAGGTCCGGGTACAAACCTCAGTAGGGATGCCGTACATTGTCTTATGGTGAGTCGTAGTGTTTGCCGATTGGAGGGGGCTGCATAGAGTGCACCAGTGGAGCGTGGAGGTGCTTTTACAATGACTGACTACCCACAGTGTTACACTTGCTATATAATATTGTAGATCACATATACACTTCTATAATCTTTTCCATATCACCATTTTTGCATTGTGTGTAGTTGGCAATGACTAAGAGCATTACTATTGGTGTTCTCGCCCTCCAAGGAGCGTTCATAGAGCATGTCCAACTGCTTCAAAAGTCCCTGGAGAAAATCAATCCAGCTCAACCCATCACTGTCACAGAGGTTAGGACCCAGGAACAGCTAGCGCAGTGCGATGCATTAGTCGTCCCAGGCGGGGAGTCTACTACAATGTCGCTGGTCGCCGAGCGAATGGGACTCTTGGAGCCGCTAAAGAATTTTGTCCACAATCTCAAAAAGCCGGTCTGGGGCACTTGTGCGGGTCTTATTCTACTATCCAACAATATCAAAACTGATCCCAGTGACAAAAAGCGGCAGCCGATTCCAATCGGGGGTCTGGATATCACAGTACACCGGAATCACTTTGGTAGACAGCTAGATTCATTCTGCCAGGATCTTCCGTTGCAATTTATTGGGTCTGAACCGTTTGAGTGTGTGTTCATTCGCGCTCCAGTCGTCGAGTCCGTCGATACTTCTGTAAAGTCCCCAGCCAAGGTCCTGGCGACAGTACCTGCGCGAGATGGGTCGGGTAACGAGCTTATTGTAGCGGTCCAGCAGAACAATTGCTTTGGAACAAGCTTCCATCCTGAACTTACTAATGACACCCGTGTCCACGAGTGGTGGATCAACAATTTTGTACTATAGAGAAAGAATAAACTTGTCAAATTGAACTATGGGCTCTCTCCAAATATTAACACTCGTAATACTCGCCGCTGGCGGTATCCATACACCAAGAATCAAAGTAAACCAACTCAACGCCATCGGAAGACACCTTCATTGGCAACCACACGTACTCCGACGTCTGAAGGTTCGGATAATTGTTCCGGTCGCCAAGGTAAATGTATGAGGTGCCGGCGTCGGTTTCGACAGACAAAACATTGTAGATCTGCGAATTGTAAGTGTTATCAGAATCTGGGGCAATCTCAGCAGAGAAATCACCACTCAAAAGATCAGCAACAGAACTAGCCCGGTTGTATACATTAGGGTTAGAAGACCAACCAGTAGTATGGCTAACCACGAGGGTGTAGACACCATCATTTTTGAAAATGGTTGGTGACTCCAATGCGCCAGGACCGGTAGCAACGTCGGCAACATCAACAGAGAGGTAGTCGTCACTAAGCTTGGAAATACGCAGAGCGCCATTAGTCCCAGTGCCATCGGCATTAGAGGAGTAAACCAAATACGCCGTCTCGTCATCATCCTTGTACACGGTCTGGTCCCACGAGTAAGCTCCACCGGGAGCATAGCATGTCACAAATTCCCATGGCCCAGCGATATCATCAGCAGTTGCGACACCGACCATTGTAACGCTGTAACCAGAGTCGGTGACGTGGGAATAGAGTACGTATTTCTTCGTCTTTTGGTTGTAAATAATCTTTGGACGCTCCAGAACCGCAAAGTCAGTGCAATTGGTCGAAGCGTCATTCCATCCAGGAGAGTCCGGGGTAAGGATATCAGAAACAAACTCAAAAGTCTTCAAGTCTTCAGTGGTATAGAGAGCGACCGCCTGGAAAGGATCACCATTGGTTTCCCCACTAAAGTCATTGCCATAGGCATAGTATTTACCGTCCTTTCCAGTGAAAATTCCACCAGAATGAATCTGGACGGCATTGCCATCGGTGTCATTGTACTGTCCAACGGTAATTGGGCCCAGAGTAGCAGCAAATGCCGAACCGCTGAGACAAGCAGCAGTAGCCAAAATAGACGCGAGCTTCATAGTTGTTTCCTTTGAATGTGTGAGCACAAGTTGATGCTTTTTGATTTGATTTCAGTGACGAATTTGATCCCTATTTATAGGCGAAACGAGAATCTATCCATTCGAGCATCCTTTACCAGGTTATCCTACGGTAGCTATGCCTTCCGGTTGCATATGCGACTTCGAGGAGCCATCCCCGCTTCGAGTCGTCATCAATATCGCTCCACCGTGGATCGTGACGATCACAATGCCGGGGCGGTCAAATAAATTGGCCGTTAACCGAGCTCGAAATTAACAGTGCTTACCATAAATACTTACAACAGCAACGTTATTATCTATTTCCCATAAACTAGATCTATATGGATAAATGAGGTACCTGTACCAAGGAGGTACTAATGCTCTCCATACACCGTTACTTGTCGATAACTAACGTAACCTCCCCGCAAATAGATAGTAGTACTTGATTCTTATGCAAGGTCCTAACGGTAGAATATGCAAGGACCCACACAAAAATTGGCTTCGGGTTATGCAACTTGTTTAAATGGGCTCTGCCGGGGAACCACGGTTCCGGTTTCCGGTGGAGCATGCCAATCAAAGCGGAGACAACATGAGAGGGGAATTGGTAATTATTAATCTTTCTATACAGTATCACAGATTCTTAAAGTGGGTATTTTACGCTTTCGCTATGAGTTTTCGGGAAATGAGCAGTCGGACGGTGATTTGAAATACCATTGCGATGGTGATTGCAACACCGGAGAAAATCTGGACGCCAAGATAGTCTCCATCTTGGCGGGTATTAATAGCACCAGCGACTGGGCTTCCAATCAATACACCAAAGCCGATCACGAAGAATGCCATTCCCATCCGAGTGCCGAATATGGATAGATCAGGGGTCAATGTAGAGAAACATGCTGGAGGCAGAGACACATAGGTACCGGAGAAAAAGCCATACAGCAATGCAAACACAATGAGACCAGCTGTGGACTTCACACCAATCCATCCAAATGCAAGAATTGCTGTCGCTGCGGTACATGGGATGAGTGCATTAAGTGGGCCAGTTCGGTCAGCAATAAAGTTGGGCAAGATTCTTCCCGCTACAGAGCCAGTGTTGAGAATGGGCACAATATAGGGCAGGATTCGCTCGTCAAAGCCAATTGAACGCGCATATGTCTCAATGTAGAAAATAGGAATATAGAGGCCCATGAATCCCATAAATGTACCAATGGTGAACAACACGTATGGCCAATCCTTGAAAGAAGGCAAGTCAATGAATGGGCCAGTCTTTCGAGGAGGTAGGAAAGGCTTGAAGGCGATACAAGGGAAAAGCATCATTCCGAAAATCATGAACCCAAGGATTCGTGCAGTCCATGGGAATCCAATTCGTGGAAGGAGTCGCTCTGCCATGATGGGGTAAATAATAGCTCCAACTGAAGACCCAGACGCGACAAGACCGATTGCAAATGCCCGCTTCCGCTTGAAGTACTGAGCGACTGTAGCGATAGATCCCAGAAATGCTCCACTACACCCAAGCCCAATGCAGACTCCCTGAGATAGAAGTAATTGGTAAAATTCGGTGGATAGACTGGCCATCATCATGCCGAAAGTAAGGAAGAACGTGCTGATACAAAATACAAGTCGTAAATATCCCGAGTCCACTAATCGCCCGGTCAGGATTGTGCCAGAAACAACAAAAAAACCCTGAATGGACCCAATCCACGAAATCGTCGAAGGCGGCTCATTGCTAAGCAGATCAGTCTTGTAGTAGTTCTGGAAAGTACCGAATGTATTAACAATGCCCCAAGAATTGAAAAATGCAAAGAAGCCCGCAGCTACTTGTATCCATGCGAACCATCCACCGTCAGGCGGCTGCCTAGAGGCTGTGTTATCAGTAGGAGATGAATCAGTTGTAAGTGGATTAACTGTGGGTGAGAACTCATTTTTAGTAAATCTATCAAGTACTGCAGGGTCTTCTTGGCATTGATTTTCAATGTCTACAGTCGAAACGATCTCGTCATCCTTTATAGTATGGTTGTCCTCCATGGTAAATGTTTAGCTTGAAGCTATTTGATTAGAATGGCATTCTATATTGTATATATATATTCCTAATCCAATTCAAGCACCCGCACTGAACAGAAGGAAATCTAGTCAAAACGATAATCTCCTGGCCGATTTGGTTGATTTGTAACACGCCGTACCAAAAAGTATTACTAATTCACTCTTCTTGCACGCCGCTTCATAAAGGGAATCGTTCCGCCGATCAATCACCTACCCGACTACTGTATGAATGCCTACGTTCCTCACAATTACGCAATTACTGTGACTTAAGTCGGCTTTTCGCAGGGGTCCCGTAGTACTTGATCGGAAACGTCCCGGTATTTGGACTTTATTGGTGTTCTACAGATGAGTACGGCGCCGACGTACCGATGCATCGTTATGAATCATCATGGAAATACGTGACGGAGAGGCTAAGATGCAGTATAGAAAACTATAATATGCGAATAGTTTTTGAAATGTCGAGCGCATTATCCCTAGGTAACATAGAGAAAATGATTTTATAAGCGCAAATATTAGGCTATCTACCGTATATTATTAGTTAGTATATAAAAAGGGTATTGAGAAATGTTCGTTAGTTGGTGAAGAGGAACTGCATATCAGCCGGTGTTAATTTATTCATAGCCCCGTCGTCACTACCAATGGTAGCATGAATCATACTAGCCTTCTTCTCCTGCAGCTCGATAATTCGGGACTCAATGCTATCCTCAATAGCAAATCGGGTGATTTTCACCGGACGATGTTGGCCAATTCGATGCACTCGGTCACCAGACTGCCATTCGACAGACGGATTCCACCATGGGTCAAGCAAAAAGACCTGTGAGGCCTCGCAGAGGTTAAGTGCCACGCCTCCTGCTTTGAGAGATACAAGGAATATCTCTACTGAAGGTGTCTCCATGAAATGTTTGATGATACTGTCTCGTTGGGTAGGAGACATGCTACCCTGTAGCTTGACGGTTTGGAAACCAGCACGGTGGAGCCGCCACTCAACAAGATCGAGCATACTAGTAAACTGGGAAAAGACAATCGACTTGATTGTCTGGCGGTCACTTCGCAGCTTGAAAAGCTCTTCAACTAATGCCTCAATCTTAGTAGAGCTTCGCCAGCCGCCAGACATGTTAATCCGGTTGATGATACTACCCTTCTTGGTCTCTTCATAGTCGACTTCGATTGCAGGCGCAGTCAGGTCAATGGTTAAACCGACATGGCACACAGGGCATTCGAGGTCCTTTTGATTACCAGTGAATCCCTCAACGTATTCCTTAATGCAGAGCCGGCAAAACGTGTGGTGGCACTTTGAACGGATAGCATCCTCCGCTTCATCGTCGCATATCTTGCACACCAGCGCGAGGTTGGCCTCCGAGTTATCCAAATGCCGTCTGAGTACTAGATCTGGGTGATCCGCCACCTGCCGCATTCGTGTGATAAGACTGAAAATGTTTGCGTAATTGTTCAGTACCACACCCTCGTTGACGTACGTATTGAACTTTCGAGTACTATCCGAGTAAATGCTTGCGTAGAGGTCCTTTTCCTCCTCGTTGAAGTAGTCACGGCGTACCTCAACAATTCTCGGGGGCAGTCCCAGGTCATCTGCCCGCTCCATTTTGGTCCGTCGCAGCATAATCTGGGAAAGCAGTGTTCGCAGGTTTGCCATTGCATCCTGCGAAGACACAGTTCTGTACTCTCTCTGGATAAACTTGAGAATGGAATGATTAAAGAAGTTTGTATGGTCCATGACCCGATGGCCGCACAGGTCGCAGCTGCGATAGTCGGAGAACTTCCAGTCGTGCATGTTACATTCGCACTTTTTGCAAAAGTACTGGCTAAACGGCTTAACTTGCAAAAACCGAATTAACGAGTACAGCTCACCGATTCGATTCTGGAGGGGGGTACCAGAGAGACAGAGCCGGTGTTCGGCCTTGATCGTGTTCACTGCCCGCGACGTGTTGGTAGTTCGGTCCTTGACGTTATGCGCCTCATCGAGGACGACTCGATGGAACAACAGGTTGTGCAACACTGACTTTTCTTTGAAAATACCCGCCTTACGCTTGTGCCCAGTCGTCTGCTTCCGATAGACCGACTCGACAACGGCGTACGAGGTCAGCACAACGTCATACTCTTCAAGATCTTCAACTTTGGTAGTCCGATTTTGTCCATAGTACAATAAAGTCTTCATCTTGCCACTTGTGTACATCTCAATCTCGTTCTTCCATTGCATGATTGCCACCGTAGGTGCCACCACCAGGTTGGGGCCCACCCGTTCTCCCGGCTTGTCGGTCAGGAATAGTGACACGGTCTGGATAGTCTTGCCCATACCCATTTCGTCGGCGAGAATGCCGCCTTTATAGATACTCTTCTCCTGAGCCATAAGCCAGTCTACGCCCTCCCGCTGAAACGGCAAGAGGCGAATCGAAAGCCCTTCCGGCTGCTCAATCGCCACGGGCTTGGGGCGCGGGTTCTCGGCCAGATTCTTGAATATATTGTCGAGCTCGGGATGGAGCTCAATGAGTCGTTCGCTCGCTCGTTTGTGGTACACTTCGTGCCGAGCAAGCCCCGCCTCGCTTGGATCACGACCCCGCGGGGTACTCCTCGGTCGCCGGGGCTGTCGCCGACGCTTGGGGGCTGTCGAAGATTCTGCTAAACCCTCCTCTGTAGCGTCGTTTTGCCGCCGTACCACCGAAAGCGGCACATCAGAGTCGCCATCATCCAATGGTGTAGCACGGCCATTCGCCGCCACCACCACCACTACGTCCTCCTCTTCCTCCTCTTCTACATCATCCGGCTTGTACTCCTCGCTGTCCGACCCTCCATTGTCGCTATCGGATATCTCGATATAACTCTTCTTCCTGGTGCGTCTCCCGGTACGGGTAGTAAAACTGCTCTGTTTCTGGGGAGTCTCCAGTATAACGATATCGTCGTCGCTCGCCTGAGAGGTCAGTGGCGAGGACAGCTCACTATTGTCATGGGTCGCAGTGGCGTTGGTACTGGGCCCAGAGGAGCTCGCAGACGGAGACTCTACCTTGCGGGCACTGGCCCGAGTCCGCCTCCGGCTCGGCCGAGGGATAAACCCTCCAGCAGTGTCTTCATCCAAGTCTACTCGTGGTTAGCTATCCGTGCTAGAATAAGAGGTGGACATACCAGCAATGAGCTCAACTGCGTCGTTTTCGTTATTTCGGGGCCTTTTCCCCTCCTGGGAAGGCCCAGAACTCGCTCTACGCTTGGACATGGCCTTGTGTCGCTTGGAAATAGGTATAACGTGTCCAAATACCGCCAGCAGTACGACTTTTCGTGCGATCAAACGTTATATGGGAAGATTTAATGGTTGCGCAAGGGTGCCCCGGCAACGGACTCGGGCTTATCGGCAACACGAAAAGCCAATAAACGCGAAAATTTTCGCGATTATTAACGCGCGCACGTTTGGCGATCGCTGCATTAGTCACCTCCTTAAACGGCATGAATGTCACGGCTCTGGAGAGACACTGAAGATCGAGACATGGATGAAAAGGGGTGAGGGGACATGCGGTGTAGCGGTACTGCTGATGTCCAAGCTTGTCAAATGGTGGTCTACAGTGATCTGATACGGGGCATTCAAATGATACATGCATTGGCATTTTTGGTATTTTTCGTTGATCGCATATTGAAAGTGTTGGGTGAGTAGCTTCAAATCGATTCAGCCTCTTACAAAGTGTGTCGACCGGCTGAGCTTAATTGGTTGACTCGTTGTATTGGTGCTACATACTATTACCATACATGGTATGGTACCCATCATATAAGGCCATTCCACAGTGTTCACTGCTGTTTGGCCAAACTCAGAGAATTAATCACAAGGTATCCTAATAGGTTTAAAATCGTAAAGCCTTCAAAGAAAAAAGACACAAAGATTCACTTTCCAAATGAAAGGGATCCCATTGAAAACATAAACTCAATGAAAAGCATTGATAAAACATTTCATCATCATATCATCATTAGTTAGTATTCCTCGGCTGCAACCGCGCACTTAGTCCACCGCCGCCACCACTGCTGGTAGAGTCTCGGAAACTATTCTCTTTCCATGGCGGACGACTGTGATAACTATCAGTCTGTCGCCGCGGCGGTCGGGTCTGGGAATGCGACGACAGCCTCGGGTTCGGATTGGATGCCCATGGAGGCGGAGGCCGCGATAGTTGATGTCCATTCAAGTGATGGCCATTGTTTTGATTACTCTGAACCCACGGGGGCAACGCTCGGGGCGAGCTGGGTGGGCTGAATCGCTGAGAAATCTGTTTGGGGAGCGGTCTCGGATCAATCTTGGGAATCGGAACTGGCTTTGCAATATTCTTTGGGGTCGGTTTTGGTCGAGGCGCGGGTGGCTTGACAGTAGCCGGCTTGGGGGGAGGCTTTATAATCTTTGGGGAAGGACTGGCGCTGGTCCGGGCTCGCTTGGCAGGGGGCTCTACTGATTCAGACGAAGGTGGTTGCTTCTGCTTGACTGGATCTTTGGCGGCTTTGGCAACAGGCTTTGGTTGTGGGGGGTTGGACAATGGTTTCGGGCTACTCGTACTCGCCTGTCGTAGCTGCTTTGGCTGAGTAGGGACTCCCTGTGCGGGTACTTGTTGTGGTTTTGGTTGAGACTGCTGAGATGGCTTCTCGGTCGTCGTCAATGGCTGAACCTTGGCTTGTGGCTGTTGTTGTGGGGGTGCCGCCAATGGCGTTGGCTGGGGCGTTGGCTGTGCCTGTGGCTGCTGCTGCGTTGGCGTCGAACTAGGCTGGCTCTTCTGCAGAGGAGTCTTTTGCTCATTCTGCTTAGAAGACTTGCCTTCTTCATCTCCACGAACATCAGCCAGTCCCATTCGAAGTTGCTGGCCACAATTGAAATAGTCAGAGGCATTTGGCACACCAGTAAGCTTTGGAGTACTGGGGCTGTCGACCATTTCACCATCAGGGTCTGTAAATTGAGAGGAGAAAGCCGCGACAGATCCAGCAGCAGCAGCGTTGGAAGCGGGATAGTTCAAAACATAGCCCATTTGCAAGAATTTGCTGTCACCGAGAGATCGTTGTCCGTCCTTTGCAGAAAACTCTCTAATTCGTCCAAGCAAATTATTCAGCTGAGTAGGATCCTTGTAGTAATTCGGAATCATCCGACTAATATGATCGAGAGCAATCCGTGGCAAAACCGTGTTGACATGGTGCACAATAATGTCATAAAGCAGCTCGGTACCAGGGACCCTCTTGGTAAAGTCCTCAATCTTGAGGTTATACTTGCGAAGCATAAAGGTAACAAGCAGCTTCATCCGCGTGCCACCTGGATAACCATTCCTGTACAATGGATCTCGTGCCACGGAAGGGTTCATGTGGAACGTGAGCTCGAAAATAAGGCCGTAGAACTCCGCCCACCCCTTATCGTCAGCACTCAGGTCCACATAATGTTGGAATGGTACGGGCTTGCTCTGGCTCTCTTTGGGGGTCTTACGTTGGTAACACGCAACAAATAGCTTGGTCGCAAAATCGGCCATCTTCTGCCGGAATTGGATAAGTTCGAGCTTAGGCTCAAACTTGGCCAACTCCAGTCTCAGGGCCTCGAGCCCAAAATCATTGGGCATGAAATAAACCTTCATCCTAGCCAGGAACTCCGCCTCCGTCATCTTATGCGGCTGTGGTGCCGCCTCGATAGGCTTTACCGCCGCTTTTGCCGCAGCAGTGGGCATCGCGTCGCTCAAACGGGCATAATGCCGTAGAATCATCTTGTAGGACGTGTGTGGCCGGTTCAATGCCAAAACAATGGATCCCACGTCCTGGTGGCCCTGTAGCGCTGATACCTCCTCGTCGGATAGCCCTACACACTCTGCCAGCTTCTGGAGATACTTTTGAAAAACATAATTCATCGTTGGTGCCTTGAACGGATGCAGCTGATAAATGGCAATGGCCAGATATTCAAGTCGCTGGTAAGGTGATTGGTATATCGTTTCCTCTGCTCTCCGCAGAGCCTTTCGAAACGGGTTCTCCTCAAATGAATCAAATGAGCTACCAATCTTTAGGTTATTGATGCTCTCATTGTAATATTCCTTGATGAATTCACCAATCGTCTTCGATTTGGGAAGGCGGTTGATCACCGTGATAAGGTCTTCTGCCCTAGCTCGCTCCATTTCAGACATTACCGCATTTTTACTGTATGCCATTCCTCCAGGGAGATCAATGGACAATCTCCCGCTTCTGACACTTCTATTGATCGCCTCATTGCGCGAATCTTCTTTCGTCGAACTACCAGAGCTTCGTTCGGGTGCTGATCGAGAGGGTGGGGGGGATGTGGCTTTAGTCTGTGGCCGCTGGGGCAAATTCTGAATCGCCGGAAGCGACTGTACTGTTTGAGATGATGAAACCACTGGAGATTGTCGCGGTGGTTCCGGGTGAGATTGCTGGGGCGCTTGAGATTGAGGTTTGGACTGCGGTTGGGGCTTGGGCGGCTGTGGCTGTGGTGGCACCGGTGCCGGTTGGCTCAGAGGCAACAGCTGGCTTTTCTGCGGGGCCGTGACCTCAACAGCTGTCGATTGTGTAACTGGGCTGGGCAACGAGCCATTGCCCTGGGGCTGGTTGTTCGCTACAATTACTGCCGACCCGTTACTAGCGGGCGCGCTAGTGGAGCCATTCGAGTTGGAAATCGTACTAGTACTTGCCATAGCCGCCGTGTTGCTTACGGTAGAGCCTTCAGGGGCTCTCGCAACATCGGCGGAAGCCCTTTTGCCCCCGGTATTACCGGTCAGACGATTGGCGAGGCTGTTATTACTCAGAGGGTCCTGTACAGATGGCACACTCGAGTCTGGAGCGGACCCGCCGCGCTCACCGAGACGCTGTGCAAAGGATAGTGATTGTTCTGTCAACGGCGGCCTCAGTGGAATCTCATCGTAGAGCGACACTGGCTCCGTCTTAATCCGGATTACACCGTTCGCTCGCTTGGGAGGCATAATGCACAAATAACAGGAAAGGTCTATGCAAAAGAATCGGGAAAACTATCTAAACATTAACTAGTGTATCTGAGAGAACTCCGTACAACTTGTTCGGAGAACGATCGGCTTCTTCAGGCCTCTTTTAGCGGGTTTAAGAGGTCCACTGGTGAAAAAAAGGCACACGAGTAGCCAAAGTAACCCCTATACAAAATATAGAGGCTAATGAAGGTTGAATGAAGTGGTCTATTCCTCCCTGATAGTCGCTACACGGAAAAAAGGGATGGCCAGGGGAAATATTTGTAGAGGTCTAGATGGTCCAAGTCTCAAATTTTTTTTGGCCGATTTATACTCGGCCCCCTGTTCCCAGCACACCGATCTGCACGGCGCAACCTACATATCTCTACATTGAGATATATCATCCGGCTGTTACCATTGCTATCTTAGTGCGGCGGTAAAATTTTTCAGTATAGTACGTAGTTGAAGGAGACCTTGCAATCGGGCTCATAGTATTCGTACCAGTAAAGTCTAGAGCCAATGGCAGTCAAAGTGCAACATTAGTACCGTTACCAGGTGGGAGGTAATTGGTCTAAACTGCTGCACGTGCCTGGATATGGCCACCAACATTTAAGCTGTAGGGGTACCTTGGGCACTGAATAGAGGCTTGGTTGTTATGGCAAATAGGATCGATATTTGATTTTTGTTTGATTACCAGTAATTTGTCACCTCAATTGCAGAGCGTACAGAGGGGTATTACTGAAAACACTCCAAGTACAATTGTAGAAGGTAGAGAAAAATCAATAGAGGGAATCTAATCCTTGAATTATAAAGGCTAATAAGAAACAAGAATTGCTAATAGTCAGCAACATTTTTGTTATACCGGTACAAAACTTTTTTTATTTGTACCCTGTCAACCGATTTCAGTATGTGAAAGGACGGCGTTAAGGCGTTGAATTAGAATGCATTTTGATAAATAATGGCTATATCTAGAGAATAAAGAATTGTTGCAAGAGGATTGAATTGATATTGCCTCGACTAAGAACAAACTTGTTAGCCGTCTGGTTATAGAGGTTTGGTTCTGTACACTTTCCAGATAATCTCCAAATGCAATGCAAGATGTTTGGATAGAATCAAAGCGTTTCATTTCCTCATCGATATTTCCTCACGTTCAAGTATTTATTATGAGATGGACAAAATTAATTCTAAATCATTGTCCACTAGGATCCATAACAGGTACAGCAACGCACTGGCCAATGTAATTTCACATAACGAATCCATATGCACTATTGTAATCCAAATCCGGTTGAGGAGTCTTCCGAAGGATTGATATTCTCATTATCCTTTAAGTGATTTGACTCGGTATGCACTCCTGTTCAAATAGACTACCAACAGCCACTGTACTTTCCAGCAGTTTAGCAAAGAAATCCTTTACTTTGTCCAAACAAGGTAATTAAAGTCAGTATCAAGAAAATATTTTAAGTCCGGGAGTAGCCACACTGGCTCGACTACCTGAACTTACGGGAATCTTATCGATTACAGTAGTATTTTGTTGTTCCGCTACTTGAATTGTGTGACCTGGAGGACCAGTTCCCCAGACCCCCTGTAGCAGGGGCTCCGCCCCTAGAACCCTGTAGCAATTGAGTACCTAATTCTAATACATAGTTCATCGTAAAATTGACCCCGGGATTTGAGGGTGGAACCCCCAACTACAGGAGCTCGAGGGCTGGCCCTCGAAGACACTTCCAGGTACGTTAATCATTGTGGCCAGTAACGGAGCAGAAATCGTAAAAGTTTGTAGCTACTCTCGGATAAACGAGTTATCCATGGCCAGATCTTCAGTGCCTGGATTTACCGAAGACCACTATGGATACATTGCCTGAGTATGGAGCTATTGTCTCTATGATAAATATATTTGTTTTTTATTACCAAGTATTTACCGGTAGTACATTTGTAATACCTGAAGCTACCCATATAGACTTCTGACACCCAAGGCGAACCTGGTATTACACCATCGACAAAAATAGCTTTCGAATAATACAGCCGGTATCTATAGACTCAAGATTTAGAACACTCACACAAGGGCCACCCCTGCCTAGCACAATTTGTGCCATATCAGATTCACCTGTTCCAGCGCCGGTCGACCCAGCGTTGAACGAAAATACCTGCACAGCCACAGCTCTCTCTACCTTGCAGCCACACTTGGATCTCACACAAAAAATAACGCAACTGGACCCCCACTGCACTAATATGCCCTACGTCGGCTGTCCTCCCGCTACTACAGTCATCCCGTCGGGAGCCGGGTAAAAAACCTGCTCTACTACATACCATGCAAATACCCTCCTATAGTCGTAGCCAGTACTGTAGTATTGTGTGTTCAGGACCCTACATACACCGCGTAATCTAGTGCGGTTCGATGCATGGAGCGTTTCTATCCGCAACCCAACCGACTACCACTGTGCGAGACTACGGCTGAAAAGAACCAAGCAAGATGTACTATAAATTAATTCCCTAGCAGTAAAGGCTGCCAGGGGCATCGATCTGGCACTGCTCATCGCATCGCCATGTCAATTTTTCACCGCGGTGTTTCAAATTTGTCATGGTGGCCGCTGGTTTTTTGCGGTGGTTGCGGATATGTGAGCACAAATGGCGTGCTCGAACGGCTTAATTTGCAATGAAGAACCTCCCACTGCGAGGCGACGACAATCTTACCGGCGTGTAACGCGATGGCCAGGGCAAATAATGCAACGGGGAACGATGCAGAGTTTTCCATATCAAAATGGCGAGCTTTTAGGGCGGGTATATATATAAAAGGCTGTGGCCTTAAAAGATAGTTCTGTACACTAATTTATTATCAGAGCCGTTTGTGGGGATTAATACGGTCGATCCGCGGAGACTTAGTACTACTCGATAGAGCACGGCATCAACTGTTACAAGCTGTGGTATCCTGGCACTTTATTATTTGACCAGAACAGTATCTGGCTTTACGTGTATTGCTTTAATATCCTAGTTTGATACCAATTATTTGTAATGAGTGCTAATAGCTCGTCTGATAAGCTGCCCGCCAAGCATATGGCGTCTTATGGCAGCACTGAGGAAGAGATTGAGCCATCGCCGTACGTTTTGGGCGGTAACGTAGAGCAGGGCCAGGTCGTCAAGACTGTACATGCGGAAGACACCCTCAATCGAGCCCTGTCGCCGCGACAGGTTCAAATGATTGCCATTGCTGGTGTTATTGGCACTGGTCTGTTTTTGGGCACAGGAAAGTCGCTCTCCAATGGTGGTCCAGCAGCTCTCCTCATCTGTTATACCATTATGGGTGGCATTGTCTACCTGACTATGCTTGCATTGGGCGAAATGTCTACGTTTATGCCCGTAGCCGGTTCCTTTTGCACCTATGCGTCGCGGTTTGTCGATGATTCGTTTGGGTTTGCCCTGACCTGGAACTATTGGTTCAACGATGCGGTTTCCACCGCCTCTGATCTGACTGCGCTGCAGCTCGTCTTTGAGTACTGGACCGATTTCCCCACGTGGATTATCTCGCTCATCTTTTGGCTCTTCCTCATCTCCATCAACATCATCCACGTTAAGGCGTATGGTGAGCTCGAGTACTGGCTTGCCTTGCTCAAGGTTATCACCATTGTCATTTTTATCATTCTTGGTATTGTCGTTAACTGCGGCGTCAACCCGCAGCACGAGTACCTTGGGTTCCACTACTGGAAAATTGGCGATGCTCCATTTGTTGACGGATTCCGAGGCTTTGCATCCGTTTTTGTCACCGCTTCGTTTGCCCTCGGTGGTACCGAGTCCATTGCCATTGCGGCCGGTGAGCTCAAGAACGCAGCGACGACCCTTCCGTCCATCATTCGAATGGTGTTTTGGCGAATTATCATTTTCTACATTCTGTCTATTCTCATGATTGGCATCTGCGTCCCATACAATTACCCAAACCTTGACAATGGTGAGGTTACTACTTCTCCATTCACCTTGGTATTCCAGTTTGCTGGCTCCCAGGCTGCCGGTTCGTTTATGAACGCTGTTATTGTCACTTCGGTTATCTCTGCCGGTAACCATGCCCTGTTTGCGGGTACTCGATTGCTCTACACCCTTTCTCTTGAAGGCCATGCTCCAGCTATTTTCTCTCGGCTCACCAAGGCTCGAGTCCCTTATGTCGCTCTCCTCGGCACTTCTCTGGTTGCCGGTCTTTGCTTTGGATCTAGTTTCATTGGCGCCGGTACTTTGTGGTCCTGGCTGCAGGCGCTGGTCGGTGTTTCTAACCAGCTTTCGTGGTTGGCGATTGGCTTCACTTCTATTCGATTCAGAAAGGCTCTCAAGGTGCAGAACAAGACCCACGAGTTGACTTTTGTCAACTGGACCTATCCATGGGGACCATGGGTCGTTGTAATCTCCGTGTCGGTTATTGTGCTTGTTCAGGGTTGGTCTGCTTTTGCGCCATGGAATGTGTCCGACTTCTTCTCCATGTATATTGAGCTCATTGTCTTCCCTGCCATGTACATTGCTTGGAAGTTGATTAAGCGAACCAAAATTGTCAAGTACGAGGAGATGGATTTGCAAACCGACCGCTATGTCATTTCGCCCGAGGAACTCGAAGAAGAAGAAGAGTACAAGACATTGACGAGATGGCAAAAGACCAGGAAGAATCTTCTTTCCTTTTTCGTCTAACCCTGCAAGACTTTTACGATTATTAACGATGTTATGACCTTATGTGGTACCATATTTATTAGTTTATAGAGGATAATAACAGTACTAACGATATACAAACTATTTTTGCAATCCATAAATGGTATACTGGTATTTTATAGCGGGAATTGGCGAGATATCTTGCTACTACCTTGCAGTGGAAATCTTGTAGTCTTCGGGGTATCTGTCGTAGAGGTATTGGTGTACTGTTCTCAACTGAATCTTTGCCGCGTCAAATCGGCCAAGACTCTTTTCATCATCATTGCTGCTTTCGTCCTCCCCTTCTATAGTACGGGTATTCCCCCAGCTGAAATCATCAAACCGCCAGACTATAAAAATGTTAGTAATGCCAACGGCTGCACCAAAATATCATACAAGCGTTCAACGGAAGAATAAAGTTCCAAATCGGAACCGACATTAGATAAATAACCATCCAGAGTAGGTACTTCCACCGGTGCCCAGATACCAAAATGAGGAGCCCTGGGAACCCAGCAATAATAACAAGCATGGCAATGGGCAGATATGGTACAGAATCTCGCATTCCAATTGTCGCAAACAAGTATACCGTAAATAGCAATGCCGCAGGCAATGTCGCAGTGCTAATGAGTTCCATGAAGACGACAAATTGCATCGATATACAAAACACGCCACACAAATCAGGTACCAAAATCAGCTCAAACAAATTGTGCACGGTAGAGTTTATCCACCGGCGACGCTGATCAAGAAGCACCGAGAACTTGGAAGGAACAACCGTCTTGCACTTGGCCTGGGACACAAATACCTGCTTACGACGCGGAAATGTCTTGAGCATGAGTGTCGAGAGATAGCGGTCCTCACCCAAAAGCAATAAATTTTTGCGATGCAAGGTTTCCACAGAGTTCTCGCTGTACCGTTCAATGATATCTGGGTTTGCCAAGATGGGAACACAAAAACCATCATTGCCCTTTGGCGCCTTGACTCGATACATGCAGAAACATCCCGGAAGGCATGTTACACCTCCAAACACCGATTCAAATGATTTGGTCAAATGGTGTGAAATAAAGTACTCAAACACCTGGATCTGCGTCACCCAAGACTCAGTCTTGTTGGAAATCTTCGTTTCCCCACACAGCCCCATAATCGTAGTGTCCCTGCTCAAACAGGCGACCATATGGCGCATCGAGTCTGGGTATACAATGGTATCAGCATCAACCATGAGAATGAGCTCATAGTCTTCGGGTTTGAAACGGGTGACATCGAGGATTGAAAGGTACAGCTCATTCTCCAGGTCTGCCATTCTCTCCTCGAACATGACCCGCTGGAGAAACCCCATAATGATTAGCTGCGAGTCGCGTTTCCCGCGGTTGCCGGGTTTCGGGTCATTAACCTCTTGTGGGGTGCCACACTTGACAATGCAAATCATTGGAATGTGTCGCATAGTCGTGTCCGAATGGGTACCGGGTACTGCATAGAACCCAGCATGGATTTGTGCCATATTGTGTCGTTTAGTGCCAGAGGAAACCGCTACGTACGAAAGTAGCTCGCTCTCCTCAGGAGGTGTTACCAAATGAGACATCATCCCCACGACAATATCAGGTGTCGGAGTGGTGCTACCAGCAGCGGTGACAAGCCCATCGCACACAGCCACGATGACTTTGTGTGAATCCGGGTAGTCAGTGACAGCAATTGAGTCGAGGGTAGCCTTGATCCCATCATAGTCCTCCGAGTAGATTGTCACGAGCTGGATAACTTTCTTTAAGTCAGCAGGCAGGATGTCTTCTAGGCAGTTTATTCCGAGGTCAGTATGAAACCCTGGTCTCAGGGTTGTAAATGAGTTGGGGGTACCAATATGAGCTCGTCCAGGCGTTGCGGTTGGTACAATTTCAATTTTGGGCGTTGCAGTAAAGGGCGTATCGAGAAATGTCGTGTCTGGAATCCGAGACGGGTCATTGAAGGCCATGTCCAAGCCTTGGCGCTGGAACGGTCTCTGGGCCACCCCCATGCGCCACGACAGGAACCATCCATAGTAGAGGGCAAACACAAACTTGAGTACAACGGTGCCAAAAATAAACAAGAGCGAACAATAGAGGGAGATGTGCGACGTGATACATCCAACTGTCTCGGCCTCAATGACACCTACTTTGGCGAAATCCACGAGGCATCGGGCGGCCTGGCGATACGTTGAGTTGCGCATCATGTAAAGTGAAAGGTCGTGCTGGAGGCTGTTGCGTTTCGCGGCAAGGCGGTTGAGGGGGTACGCTAGCTTCCAATTCATGTCCTCGAGGAGCCACAAGCGATCAAGGTCTACGACATCCGAGTTGCACACTGCCAAACGCCTTGTCGACCTGGCGATATCATCCCACGTATAATACACATCAGCAATGGGGCGAAACGACCCGTAAAAGGCATCCCTAGCGTTTTGTGTAGTGTGACACCCGTAGGCGGAATGGGACGGAGAGAACCTCGGGAGAGTATGGGTAGCGTTCCAGTGGTCTGTCATCTCCTGTAAAGTGGCATTGGTGTACACAAGCGACCCATCGTCGTACACATCTGGCTGAGGCAGCAAGCGGCCAGAGGGGAGCAACGCCTGGCATGGAAAGTACCAAGCCGCGTTCCCATCAGTGTCCATAAACGTTTCCGTTTTCTCAGTCGGCTGTACAAGGTGTTTGCAATTGGTGTTGAGGTTCTGGAACAGAAAAGAACCGTCAATGCCCTCAAGGCGAGGCTCTGCCGCAAAGAGACGGTGCCTGTAGAACCCATTGGCATGTTCAAAGTTTGTCAAGTTGAAAAGACGCCCGTGAATGATCATAGACCCGCGGGGCAGGTTCTGGAAATGGACTCGGACGTTAGACTCGGAGCACATGAGCGAGTTGAGCCCAAACGTAAAGAACCCCACAAATGCCGTGACCAGCACGACAATGGACAATAGCCCAATTTTCTCGCGCCATGCCAGCTGCTGATTCTTATTTTTGATATTGCACATGGCGAGTATTCCAGGCAGGACCGGCAGAGTCACGAGCCGGCAGTACATGGCCCATGCCGAAGGACTATTCTCGCTCTTGAGCTTGCGCAACTGCTGCTGCTTGAGCCGCTCGCTCGACAGCTGCGACATTGAGGGCCCAACAGACTTGTGGTTCACCGTGCTCTCCCCGTCCTCCGCAGACATGTCCTCTCGGAAAAACCCGCTCGTATTGGAGACAGGGTTATTGCCGGTTTCCGAGGCATGTACCGAGAGCCCTGGGTTGGCTAGAGTGTGCTGGCTATAGTAAAAAGTCGGGTCAGAGGCGGTAAGACGGGCCCGAGAAGTGCGTACCAGCTTCGTGCGGGCCGGAACAACCGTTGAGCACGTGGTCGGGGTGTTCCTCTGGAAGATGCTCGTACCATTGACGGTATGTACCGGCGTAGACGTCGTCGACATGGTTACTGGTCGAGAGGGTCTTGTCCACACAACAATACTTGTACAGCCTATAGAGTTTGGCCCGGCTCGTTGAACTATATTTCCGAGCCATTCAATTACATTTGCAGCGCAACTACGCGTACCTGGGCGGTACTGGCCTAACCAAGTGTAGCTACCACCAGGCCTCGGGGACAGCAGCTCTCCCTGCAGGGCCAAATATGCCGCACCGCCTGCGGCGCACACGGCGGCCAGCCATCTGCTGCGGCCAAAGCAGGTCACCATTCTGCGTCACCAGTGATGAGACCAGCGAAAAAAGCTCGCGGCGCTTATTGGCCCATCTCGTTGCCGTCGGCTCGAGCCAAGCGACAGAGGCAAAATGCCAAGAGACACCCTTTGGAGAGCCAAGTTTGCCCAAACGCAGGTGGCGTAAAGGAATCCCTTGGGCCATGGCCAATGGTCAAAGCGACAACGCAGAGCGCGATAAGATATCAGTGGCTTTTCCACGGCGTACGTAACAGCTCCTCTTATCACTACAGCAAAGGTGGGATATCCGCGAGTTAGTGCCCCGGTCTCCTACTGCCTACTACAGGGTTCCGGGATCTCAACGCCCAATAAGGAGCATCTGTTACCGGAAAAAGACTTGCCGGGGGCTCGACGAATGAGATGGCGGTTTTGGTGGGTCCGCCGAGAGGCGACTAATGGGAGGGGAAGGCGAGGGAGTGTTGCTCGATTCGGTAGTGACTACTCGACGGCCAACTCGACCAGGTAGCCCGTGGGGCCTCTCATCCAGTCCCATCAGGCTCTGAGAAGTTCTACCAAATTCCACATGGCTCGTGGGTGCCTCTTGGGTGCCTCGTGGGTGCCTCCTGGGGCCGCCGCCGTTAGAGGAAGTATTACTAGTGCTCTGTTAAGCCATGTCGGGCTCGGCAGATGGGGATGGTGTTTGCCAAGGGAGGTCTCTCTTCCCCGTGAACTGATCCAGACAGCATCGGTGCCTCGAGACTTGTAGACACTCTGCGAGGGCTGTCGATCTGCGGAAAAAAAAATGTCTCATCAGGATATGCAGACCGTTGGACGATACGACGAGCGATCCCCGGGCAGCCAGCCCGAACATGAGGATACTCGGGGAGACTCGACGGAGCCACCACCACGAGGGCATTTTTAGCAAAAGAGGGTGGTCTGTGCCAGGGAGACCAGCGGTGCGTGGAAAAGCGGGTGCAGATATCAGTCAGCTCTCTATCAGTGCGACTGTGGGGAAACGTCTGGACATTTTTGGGCCCACGGTATAGGGTGCCATTAGCGGGACTGGATGCAACACGGGGCCATTGCAAGGCTGACTCGAAATGCTAGACCTCATCGCGCAAGGGGAAGCAGCATTTTTCCGGTCTACCGTTGGCAATTGGGAGAGCTCATCAGGGCCCACTGGAAGGATTCGGCGGGTTCTCGGGGGCGGTTGGGAGGCGTAGCTCAGGTCATGGGACTTGTATATTTGAGCATGCCGCCACATTGGAAGGGTGCATCCCCTCTACTGTCTCAGGCGCGTGCCACCACTTTAAGACAAGGTGGGGTAGACATACCGGAGAAGGATTACATCATTCGCATTATCGACTCGCGCCCGCCCTGCGCACGCGCGCGGCGGCAGTATGTATGCCCCTTGCCGTAGAGATAGGCTTGCTTTTTCCCAGCCCAGGCTGACCGTTTTGACTTGAACATTAATACACACGTACTGTAGTGCGCCATATCAGGGTTGCTTTTTTGGCGAAGAAAAAAAGAAACATGACTGGAGGAAAATGCGAATATAAAGCCTCTCTGCGTTCCTCGATCTTATTCTTTTCCTCCTTCTATTTCCCCGGATTTTAATCCTTGTACAACTCTATCTTTTCAATCCACTTCAATCTGGATTATCCAATCTGGGTTTGATACAATCTTTACCTCAGATTAATTAATCCCTCTTAACTAACCGCTGATAATCATTTACAAGTTGCCAATCGACTAATCCCTCGGGGACGCTTTGACAATGAGTATTGAAAAGAAGCAAAACTCGTTTGAGTTTGCAAATGACCTGCCCAACCAAGGGTACGAGGTTGACAAGGGTGACGTTTCCGAGTTTGGTGACCTCCACCGAGGCCTCAAGTCTCGACACGTACAGCTCATTGCCCTCGGTGGTTGCATTGGTACCGGTCTGTTTGTCGGTTCCGGTACCATGCTGGCCGCTGGTGGCCCTGCCTCTGTCTTCCTTTCATATATTATTATGAGTTTTGTCATTTGGTGTGTCATGAACATTTTGGGTGAGATGACCACTTGGCTCCCACTGCATGGTGTCTCTCCTCCTCTGTTTGTGCACAAGTACGTTGACACCTCGCTCTCGTTTGCATGCGGCTGGAACTATTGGTACGCGTATGCCTTTTTGGTCCCGTCTGAAGTTACCGCCGCTTCTATTGTCGTTGAGTATTGGACCAAGGCGGTGCCTACTGGCGCGTGGATCGCCATTGTGCTGGTTACGATTGTGCTCATGAACATTTTTATTGTGTCCATTTTCGGCGAGATTGAGTTTTGGTTCGCGTCGATCAAGATCATCACTATTATTGGTCTCATTATTCTTGGCACGGTGCTCTTCTTTGGCGGTGGCCCTGACCACGATCGTCTTGGGTTCCGATACTGGAAGCACGACGCCTTTAAGGAGTACCTTACCGATGGTGCTGGTGGCCGTCTCACTGGCTTCTGGTACTGCCTTATTCGATCTGGATTCTCGTTTATCATGTCTCCAGAGCTCATTTGTATCTCTGCCGGTGAGACTGAGGCCCCGCGTCGAAACATTCCAAAGGCCACTCGACGATTTATTTACCGACTGCTCTTCTTTTACATTTTGGGCGCTCTTGTCATTGGTGTAACTGTGTCTGCTACTGACGACCGACTGCTCTCGCAGATTAATGCTGGCTCTTCTGACGCGGCTGCTTCTCCATTTGTCATTGGTATTCAGAACGCGGGTATCCCAGTGCTCAACCACATTGTCAACGCGGCCATTTTGACCTCTGCGTGGTCTGCCGGTAACTCGTTCCTCTACGCTGGTTCCCGAACCCTCTTCTCGTTGGCGCGAGATGGTGAGGCTCCACGAGTCTTCCGACGATGCAACCGATGGGGTGTTCCATATTTTGCTGTGCTCGCTACCTCGTTGATTGGCTGCTTGGCTTTCCTCAACGTGTCATCCTCTTCGGCTAATGTGTTCACTTGGTTCTCCAACATTTCTACTGTGTCTGGTTTCATTGCCTGGCTCTGTGTTATCACTGCCTACTTGCGATTCCGAAAGGCCATGGCCTACAATGGTATCTCTGACTCGCTGCCATTCAAGGCTCCACTCCAGCCATATGCAAGTTATGTCACTTTCTTCATTGTAGCCCTGGTTACCCTCACCAATGGCTTTACCGTCTTTGTCGGCCCACGAGACACTTGGACCTTTAACGCCCCCGACTTTGTTGCCGCGTACATTACCCTTCCTCTGTTTGCTCTACTCTACTTTGGCCACAAGGTGTATACTCGAAACTGGCAGTGGGCCCGACCAATCGAGTCTCTTGATGTTACCACCGGCCTGGACGAGGCGGAGGCTATTGAGCGAATGTACCCAGACCGAGTTCCAGGCAACTTTATTGAAAAGTTCTGGTACTGGCTTGCATAAAAACTCTGACGACAGTCGTTATGATTTTGTTTAGACGATGTTCCTATAGTTTTGTTTTGATTTGAATACGACTACTAACGATTTTACTATAACTATTACTCCATTATTACTGTAGATTCCTACACCCTACACTTATTATTCCTACACCCTACACGTATTATTCCTACACCCTACACGTATTATTCCTACACCCTACACTTGTATTATTCCTACTACACTTGGACTATTCGTACACTTGGACTATTCCTACACTTGTAGGCGTGGAATGTATAACCCGTGGTTTGATACAGGCTCCCTCGAGCGCCCACTATTACCATTACAGCTACTACAAGAATGAGTGAAGCCAACAGATGAATACAACGTTTGGTGTGTGGTGTCTCGGCCAGCAACCACACTCTCCATGTCATGGCCAATGTCTATATAAAGACCCCCTCTCCCCTATTCTCTCCCCACCGCTCAGCGGTACAGTAGATAGCAGTACGGCATACAACAATATTCCTAGGGACCAATCCCTTAATAGATAACTGCTCGAGGACCAGCCGTAGATAGTGTAACAAACCTTGGTTACACGCCTCAAGGGGGGAGCCGCACGCGTTATTTTTCACAGGCGCGGGGCGCGCGACAGCCGCGGCACAGGGGGAGGTCACAGAGGGGGTACGTTTTGAAACTTGCAAGGTACACTCGACCCTGACCATGGATTCTCCTGTAGTCGTGATAGAGCGCCCCGAGTACCAGCTGGACCTGACGGAGGAGACATACGACGGGGTGCGGACGTTCCTGTTGACAGACGTGTTCGATCCCCGGACGGGGCCGCACCAGTTGTCTCTGACGCCGCTCAAGGGGGGCATCACCAACGTGCTGCTCAAGGGCACCCTGGGCGAGGCCCAGTTCCTCATCCGTGCGTATGGCAAGGGCACCTCCACCATCATCAACCGGGACCGGGAGTACGCTACACATGTGCACCTCCAGAGTCTCGGGCTCGCGCCCAAGCTGTACGCCCGGTTCGCCAACGGGCTGATTTACGGGTTCATCCCGGGCGGGTCGGTCCACTATACACACCTGTCGAACCCGGAGATCATGCGCGGAGTCGCGGGGCGCCTTGCTCAGTGGCACTCGCAGCTCAGTGCTGCAGCCATTGAGAGCCATTTGAAGCGACTGAGCCCGCACCAGCCGTTTTCGCGGGACCTGTGGACTCTGCTCGACAAGTGGATCGAGGCGATGCCCGAAGGCGTCGTCTCGGCGACCCGCGACGAGCTACGCCGCGAACTGGCGTGGATCCAGCGCACTATTGGCCGCGGCGGCGGACCCACCGTGGTGGCCCACTGCGACTTGCTGTGCGGAAATATCATTGTGCCCAAGGAACGTGCTGCTGAGTTTGAGAACTCTACAAACGTTGGGCCAGCCCCAGTTGAGGTTGAAGAGGTGGCCGGGTACACGCCGTCGCGCCTCGTGTCGTTCATCGACTATGAGTACACCATGCCGGCGCCGCGGGCGTTTGACATTGCCAACCACTTTATGGAGTGGCAGGGCTTTGACTGCGTAACAGAGCTCATCCCAGAGCCCTCACCGAACAACCCGGTGCTGCGGTACTGGTGCCACCACTACCTGTCCTCTGTGGCGTACTTTGGTAACACGGGAGTGGCGCCACAGGACGCGGACATTGACCAGCTCATTGCAGAGATCACGGCGTGGTGGGGCATGCCCGGGTTCTACTGGGGTGTATGGTCCGCCATCCAGAGCTCCATCTCCGAGATTGACTTTGACTATGCGACTTATGCCCGCCAGAGACTCTCCGAGTACTTTGCGTGGAAGAAACAGCACCCACGGCTCTAACTATACTCTATTGGTTCTCAACAATCAATCGATAATACCCCTGTGACGCCCTTTATGACTTCAACATGCATGTAACGACTCTTAATAAATGGATACACCCTTGTTACAGCGTAACAAAATATTGGTAACAGACATGGGCTCCATCTAGTTGCATCTAGTTGGGGCTCTGGAGACCCCGCTGGGCTCCATAGCCCCCAATTGGCTCTCCTTGAAGCTGCGCGAAAACTACTTGTCGTCACTGTAGATTTACTGCTAAGCACATGGATCGATGTCTGCAGGCGACAATGTATTGCCAAGATGCGGCAACGCCGCGTGCATGTCTTTCAGGGGCCCTCGCCAATACGACGCACTACACTGCTAGGGCAACCGGGTGGATGGACATGCCTGCATAAAAAGCGTCATTACTCAAAGTGGTACACTACCGTACTGTATTTTAAAACGACTGTTGCATTGTAGCGTACGGAAGCCGCTGTGGATCGTTGTAATTGGGTCCGATAGGGAAGGATGATAGTCGGGGCGCAAAGACACGCATTGTCATAAGGCAAAGGCCCACTTCAAATGGAGCCTAGGCAGAGAATGAGGGTAAAATGTATATTTACATTATAATGTTCGTAAAAAATATGTCGTTACTTTTATGTTCTGAGGGTCCCTGTGAAGAAAAAATGTATAATGACAAGGTTAAAAGGTTAGTATTCGTTTCGCGTGGTGGTGGGTCGGGGGCCCTCTAGGGAGGCTCTCATGAGCGTCTCAGCCGCAGGCCAGTCGCGAATCTCCATACTGGTTCGGACTCCTTCGAGACTGTGTCGTGACGGCAATTGCTCCATTCGCAGACTGTGCCGTATCTCGTCCAAGCTCTGTCTCTGCGGTTGCTTCTTGTTGCGGCGTGGTGGTGCCGCTTCCAATGGTGGCGCCATGGTGTTATCCACTTGGGGCATGGGGGGCACGTACTGCTTGCCGGCGGGCTTAGTACCGTACATACTGTCCCCATCATAGTAGGTCGAATCGCGATCCTGGTACCGCGTCTCACGCATGTCAAACAGCTGCAGCTCGTCCTCGTAGCTCGACGCAGCCGTGGTCGCCCTAGCAGTTGCCTTTTCCGCGTCTTGGCCATCGTCAGTAGCCGCAGACTCCTCGCTCACGGCTGGAATGTGGTCAAATGCGCCAATGCCAATCTGCTCACGAATAATGTCAATATCCTTGGGCATCCACAGCCGCTGCATCGCCATCCACGCATAGTGGGGCAACAGACAGGCCACCACGCCCAGCAACACGACCGCCCAATACACGCATGTCCCAAACATTTCCGCAGCGGCTTGGTACAGCTCGCCGCTATAAATCGTCGCACTGTATATGCCGGACCAAAAGTACACCAGCAAACACGAGACTATTCCAATCAGTGCCGAGATCCAGTCCCACCGGAGCTGATTAGACAGCACGTAAATGTTGCACGAAATAACGGCAATTGAGCAAACGGCCAACCCGAGCCAGAATCGGTGATTGACCGGCAGCCCTTCGGGGTGGTTAAACGAGCCCTGCCAGTACAAAAAGTACGGGAAGAAGAATGACACAAACGACTGATAAACTCCATCAAACATGTAGATCCAAAACTTCTTTTGGGTCCACTCGAGCCGCAAAATGCCCCGCCGGTACAATTGAGGTACCGCCAGTGAGAGTCGGTCGTCCACGTCCTGGTCCAGCACACCCAGGGCAATTACTGGTAGCGAAGTGAACGCCAAGTTGAAGAACATGACAAACGTGTACTCAAACAAGTACGCTCCATCAAAATTCGAAAAAATGCCATACCAAAACAGCGCCAGTGTAAACACAACGTTCTTGTAGAAAAAGTTGGGGATCATCTCCGCCAATCGCCGGTAGGACCATCGCCCGTGGACCAGCAAGAGCCGCGTCAGGAATCTAAACTGTCCAACGGCGTAATCTGACGACATGACGGCCTGTCGGCCCTCTTCACCAGCAATACCAACGCCAACGTCAGCCTCCTGGATCATAGACACATCATTGGCACCGTCGCCAATCGACAGAGTCATGACACCAAGCGTGTTCTTGACCAGCCGCACCACTGAAGCTTTCTGGGCAGGAGAGACTCGGCAACACAACACGGCCTTGCACTGCTTGCACAGCAACAAGAGCTTGGTCTTAATGTTCTCGTCCAACGCCAACTTGAGGGTATCACCATCAATGATCACCGCATACTTGGGCGATGGAGGAGAGTGATCCTGCCGCGCAAACTCGAGCTCTTCTTCTCCGCCAGTCATGTTGAAGTACTTTTGTAGATACTCGGTAATGAGCCGCTCCGTAGTGGCCCGCGACCCATCCTCGACTCGCAAAACCAGCAACTCCATACCATTGTCAAGCAGGTTACACGAAAAGCCAATGTTGATCGCAGTCTCAACCTTGTCGCCAGTGAGCACCCACAGCTTGATACCAGCGTCACCCAACAGCGAAATGGCCTGAGGGACACCTTCCTGCAGTCTGTCCTCAATGGCAGTACCACCAAGTAGAGTCAACTCACGCTCAATAGAGTCCGCCACCTCTTCCATCTTTTCCTCTCGATTGGTAATGGCGGCTGCCGCAATCTCGTGCTGTTGGTTCCAATTCTGGTACTGCTCGGCACTAAGCTCTCGCTGCGCAATGCACAGGGTTCGCAACCCTTCCTGGGCAAACTGCTCCAGGTGCAGGGCCGTCTCCTGGCGGAGCTCCTCCTGCTCACCCGCCTTAAGCCGTGAATAAATGATACTGTCAGCACCTTTGCAAATAAGATAAATCTTTTCAGTGTCCGTCCCTTCCGCCTTGAACTTGACAATGGCGCTCATTCGCTTACGCGTAGAGTTGAACTCGAGTGTGTTGAGAATCTGGTACTCGCGGTCCATACCCTGAACGTTAACAATAACACCCTTTTGCGTTCGCTCAACAAACGTGAATCCCATATCTCGGGCGGTAGCGACCAGCGCTGCCTCATCAGGGGACTGAGCCTTGAACTCCATCCGCCCGGGATGCTTCTTGGACGGCTCAACAATTACCGAGTGGCATAGTGCCAGCGCCAGCATAAAGTGCTTGCACGCAATCTCCTGCTCTCGACCATTGGTGCCTTGAACGTCAGTTGCAAACTGCGACGAAACAAACGTTACATTCTCGTCGACCAATTGCGGGTTATCATTAATAGATCGCAGGTCACGGATCATGATACCCTTGTCCTTGTTGATTTCCCGCCGCATCTGCTCAGCTTCAGCTTCAACATCAATGCCTTCTCGCTTACGCAAACCCGCCAACGCCTCAGTGTACGCCTTGCCATAGGCAATTCCATTGATGGTACACTTTTTGAATTCCATCACGTTCTGCGTCAGAGTACCCGTCTTGTCAGAGAAGATATACTCAATCTGGCCCAAATCGTCAGAAATGTTCCACGACTTTGGAGTACACGGATAGTCAATCGGCGCGTAGTACATGTAACAATCGCTGTAAATGAAAAATGCTTGAATGGTCTTGACAATTTCAATGGAAATGTAGAGCGAAATGGGCACCAAGGATTGGTACAGAATGACCGCTGCCCAAAACGTGACCAGGCCATTGAGCGCCGGAGTCCCCCCAATCGACCCAAACTCAAAGTAATCAATAGAGGTTCGGGGTTGACCAAAGATAATGCCATTGATGAGCCCAGATGAAAAACAGAGAATGAACAGCAGAGCAAAGTTGGACATGACACTAACGTTAAGCTCTCGCGAGATCTGACTTCGCTTGGTGGGAGTAACGCCGGCATTCAACATGATTTTTGTCTCCTGGCCAGTGAACAAAACCACACCAATAACCCAATCAGTATTTCGCAGAGAACAGCCTCGCAGCAAAACATTGTTGATCGAGATTGGCTCAGATTTTTCCTCGCTGCCCTCGCCGTCGCAGTACCACTTTGCAACACCATTGTAAGCGTACAGGTTGGCGTGAGGCGCTTCAGACTCAATCCAGAACTTTGCCTTTTCACAGTCCAGTGAGTGCTTAATGCCATTGCCACACTTGAGTGCCTGACGGACCTTAAGGTTGGTCTCACCATCCAAGTTCTTCGTTTCGACATAGCACGCGCCATCAGAATCAGACGTGGCGAGAATCAGCACATCAGCTGGAATCTCATCGTTATTCTTGATTCGTACAAAGTCGCCCACTCGGACCGACTTCCAAAAATCACGACGGAACTTTGCAGTCCCGGGCGTTTGTTGAGATCGGTCAACCACGGTACTGGCATTGCTATTGGTGCTATCAGCCTTGGAGGGTTCAAAGGGATTTTGCAACTGCTTGCTGTTCGAGTCGTCGCACACAGTCGTCTCAGAAGAAAAGGTGTAATCGTCATCGTTGACAGAATAAATCGAGTGGATAGTAGTAGCTCGAGTCAGCTCGTTTTCAAACGGTGCAATTTCGTCCATGGGGATACCCTTCTTCTGGTGCTGTTGAACCTTCTTCTTGTGCTGTTGCTTCTTAATGCTCCGGCGAATCCGCATCATGAGACGCGTGTTCGCCTTCTTGAACCGTCGCCACAGCGAAACATTCTCGTCGGTCACATTATAATTGTAATTGTGAGCCAAGAGTTGGGTAGGTGTATTGTTAACGTCCAGGTCAAGCAGGGTTCGTCGGTAATCTTCAACAGCGTCCTTAATGGCCGTGATGACCACAATGACAATGACGGGGACTGCCGCCAACCCGGCGTTCTCTACGCCAAAAATTGGAAACGCCTAAATCAGTTAGTAAATCTTCCAAACCATCACGGCGAATCATACTTACACCCAAAATGACAATAAATAAGAAATAAATATTCGCAACATTCTGGAACTGGTAGTACAAGTTCTTCGGGATGAACGATAGTGGGGTATACTTGGTCGTCCGAATTTTGTTTCGTGGGTACTCTGCCATGGGGAGGCCCGTTTCCGGGTCAATCATCTCCTTTGGCAAAGGAGTATTGATGAAGATGCGCCGAGTGGGGTTAAGGTTTTCTGGGTCGGTCACTTCCTCGCTCGACTCGTGAATTGAAGACTTGTGGGATATGACCGAGGTCCGACGCGACCTGAAAATCGACTTGGATCGCTTAGGGCCAGGCGGGGGACGGCCCTTCTTATGCCTCTGGGTACCCCATCGCGTACGCTTCATTTTCGAGTTTTCAAACTGTTCCAAATTCTGATCCTGTTGTGGGTTGTGATTTTGCCCCAGGCTAATTGACCCCGAGGAAAACGAGTGTGACATGCTCTTGGGCGAATCGAGAATGGACGGGGCAAACGAAATGTGCCGCTCCTGCCGGGTCGGGGTAGTAGGCGACAGCAGGTTCGGGCTCCCAGTCCCCAGGTTGTACGACTTCCGGCTTCGAGTGTACAATGCATCGTGGTTAGATCCGGACGAGGAGGATGCCATGCTGGCATTATGGGCATGAGCGACGTCGTCGCCGCCGTCAAAATGCTCCACCGTTTGAATGATCGGGGTCTGGATAATAGAGTTACGGTCTAATTTTTTTTTGGGTTGTTGGCGATGGTTAGCCTCATCAAAGTCATATCCAGAGTAATCAAATGCATCGTCTACCGTCACGTTTGAGAGCGGGCGAATCTCCTCGGGCTTTGGAGGGGACAGCTTTCTCGGAGGTGGCGGTTGCGGGTTGAACGGATTGTTAGAAGAAAATCGACGAACGTGGTCACCTTGGTGCATCATTGGCGACGTTGGAGACGCTACCCGCGTCGTATTTTGAGAGGCACTGCGGAGCCGCTCGGATGATGATGCATTGTCAGTGGGGGATCGTAATTGACTCGACGACGCCGACCGCTGCTCTCTTGGAGAGGTGGAGTCGTTTTGGTATGACATGATCAAAAATCACGTATAAGTCCAAAAAAAAATTGGTCCAAAGATATCCAAAAAAGAACTAAGGTCGAAGAAATATCAGAGGATTCAAACGAATGACAGAGGAGTAAAAGAACGAGAGCGCCGCCAGGGCCAGAACCATTCACGTTGTAATAAGTGTGATGCGTGTGTTAAGGAGCGTAAACTCTACCTTTCTTCCTTGGAGCAAACCTTAGTCTGCGGTGACACCTAAAATTGGTCTGCCAGTACGGGAAAAATGGCTAGACGTAACAATGTGTAGCAAGGGGTCTCAAGAAAAAATGCCTCCAGGGATCCGACACAAACCACGCGAAATGATTCGTAAGGTGTGTCGAGAATGTCTCTCGTATATATCACCAGGATATAATATGACCCGGGCGAGATGAAATGAAAAAGTATGGAGAGGAACTTATCACGTCCACTATTCAACACGTAAGGGGCACGGTTAGTTGAAACGTTACCACACTGCAGCCTCCGGCACCGCTAGGACCTATCAAAACTGCCCCCTTTTTCAAGTGCTTACGCGTCGGGAATGGGCCAAAAGAGTTCCGGCCGATACTAGTATATCCGAAAGACTGGGATGGAAAAGAGAGGGAAAAAAACCGCGGGTTCCGGATAGCCTTGGGAAATGGATGAAAAAATACGGGGCGAGAGTGCCTTCTCCTGCCGCTCGTACAGCTGTACTACCGCTCACTGCCACTGCTTAACGGGTGTGCCGGGTACAGCTCATACGCACTGTACTTGATGCGCTGCAATGAAATTTTCTGACACAGCGGTACCCACTTTATAATACCCGGTGTCGGTACGCCAAAAAGTTTATGTAAATTTGTAGATGACGGTTTAAGGGATCAATTACGCCGCTTGGCTATGTTCAGGCGGCTTGGCCGCGTTTTCGTCTTCTCCTCTTTTCAAGAGCGACCCCTTCCTTTCCGCATTCCGCCCTCAGAATGGCCGGACCGGTGGTAAGTGTGATAGATGCATGAAATTAAACCCCCTCCCGGCATTCCGATTGTTATGTGTACCCAGGTCGTCTTACGCGGACGTAGCGGCATTATGGAACTGCATTCGAGTGCTTGTTCATTTATTTGATGTGTCTAGTCTACGTCTCCTACTGTGATCTCGGCCTACCCCTGGAAGGCGGCTCCACGGTGGAGAGTGGGTTGGGGGGTCGCGCGGTGTCGTGGGTTCCAGATTTGGGAAATTACTTACCCCTGGACTCGTGTTCACAGACCATGTATTTAACCCCATAAATTGTACACTGTATTAAGTGTAGGGGGTTACAGAGGGTGTATGGATTCTGGGTGCGGTGGATCACGGCGCAACGGTTTTTCCTCTCGGTACGACAGTTTATGCCGGTGCCGAACAGGTGCAGAAATTTTGTCAAAGGGGGTGTCGCGCGATGCGAGCCGCACAAGCCGCACACTCTCCACCACTTTACTCATCGCCTACAGCCTACTGCACGACCCGGAGGCAGAGTCCATAGAGAGGTCACATGTATATTCATTTAACTATAGCCGACAAAATATACTAAAATTAGACCCGTCGCGCCGCTCGGTATACATTGTATTTAGCAATTCACCCAGGGGTTGCCCACCCACGTAGGCACAGGTCCGTTATGCATTACGTTTGTAATCAATTGTCCAGTTTGAACACCTCTGCAAACGTTTTTGGCAGATTAGGACCCTCCATCACCTCGCCATGGCAGGGGATGAGCCGCTCAAAGTCCCACCGCCGAATGTGCTCCAGCTGGCGACGCGCGTTGGATACGTTGACAAAGCGGTTGACCATGGCGTTCTGCGCCTTGGAGTTGAAACGCAGGTACTTGGTGATGTAGCTTAGCCACCCAGTAGGAGACTTGTGGAACCCTTGGTACTGCTCCACCGCCGGGAGATTAAACACCAAGTCTGCCTCGATGACCGTCTTGGAGGGCCGATGGAACAAGACAAACTCCTTGTTCACATGCTGTGGAATGTACACCGCATCAAACACGTCCGTAAACTCCTGGGGCAGTGAGGTGATGTCGTCCTGTTTTCCTTCCGCATCCGACACTTCAATCATCTCCATGGGGTGGCCCTCCTCAGCCTTCTTCTTGGCAAGCCCTTCCATTCCAATGATCTGTGCATTGGGGAACTGCCGCTTCCACGACGGGATACCCATATGGTGCGCATAGTCCAGTGCCACAATGTACCGCACATTGTTCGTCCCGGCCGCTTCCAAGAGCCGTTCGCTCTCCGGGCCGTATGGCATTGGGCCCAGGATCGCCACGGAAGGTGGCGTAGTAGGCATTCTCACCGCCGTGCATCGCGCTCCTATCGACAAGCCCATCCGCATAAACGGCGCAGAGTGGATGGAAATGTCCTCGCTCAGCTTTCGGATCGTGCCCCCGACCGGTGAGTAGTATCCGTTAATTGCGTTCATTCTTCCAGTGGTTGTCCGGTTTCTACAATTATAGCAACTATATCGACTGGGGTTTTGACAAGGTGCGTCTGATTGGCAAGACCGTTTCTGCCCTGCATGGAGGAGGCCCTCAGCCCCGATGGAGCCTCCCAAAACTTGAACTCCTTGTTCCCGGGAAAGAAGCTGCCATTACACCAGAAAAACGTGCGACATCCGGACCCAGCAGGCTAGGGCGTTCCAGTGTGGGGGGACTTTTTATTACGCTTTTCTCTTTGTATTTTTCATTATTCGATGGGCCATTGTCCATCATTGCGAAGATCGACGAGCCGCACGCGGCTGGTGAGACCTGCATGGAAGTTTAAGACCAACCCTTACTACTACACTATATTGGAATACAATGCAATACGTTGTACTACGTAGGCCTGTATTTAAATATGTATAGGTGATCCGATGGTTGAAACTACCGGCAATGGTGGCAGGTACTGAGGTTGTCTAGGCTGTGCTGAAACTTTGTCATGAGCGCGTCCATTTGGCCTTGGTAGCCCGCCAGCTTGGCTTTGACAATGCGGTAACGAAGCCCTAGAGACCCTGCCTTGGTCTCGGCGGCCTCGCGCCGGGCGTGTTCTTTATCTGCCAATAAACTCAGCTTTTGGTAGGCGTCAGTGAGAACTTGCCGGTCTCGCTGTAGTTCTATTATCCGGGCTTCCAGCTGGTTGGACCGCTTCGTCTTGAGCTTTGGAGGCGCCAGGTCCCTATCAGGGCTGAGGTCGAGGTCAGCCAATTGCGGGAAAGGCGACGCTCTGGAGAACCGAGATCCGGTATAGCAATCGCTACTGGACGGGATCGACGACGACTTTTCATCAGACTTGACTGCCATTGGGGAATTGGCAATGATCTCGGTGCAGGCTGCTTCAAACTCATGGGGGTTACCGGCATAGACTGACCCGGCCTCTTCGATTAGCCTCTGGGTGCGGGATTTGGGGGCTCGTTTAATGGTAAAGTCGGTTCCCTCGGCGTAACTAACCTTCTTGGTACCAACCGGCTTGCGGCGCCGAAGCGAATGCCGGTACTTTTCCTTGGTGATGTTGGTCGACCTTACATCCTTGAGAATATTGCTGTTGTATGGCATGTATGTTTCCGGATACCCCGAGCCCTTGTCATCATCGGTGCTGAATACGGAGCTACTAGTTGTTGACATTTGTATATAGCAATTGTGGTGCTCCCATAACTCGAAGTGTCGATGGAATATACACAAACTGCCTCCGATAAGGTTCTCTATCGGCCGGGGCTAACACTTTGATTCAAAAATTATTATATTATCTTGTCAATGGCTCCTTTCTAGGCAATTACTCAATACACTTTTCATCATCTCATTTAAACATTGGCAGTTTCAATTGCCTAAGCCATGCAGTCCATGCACTCCTCGGCGGCGCAGCAGAAACACAATGCAGCCAGACTATTCCAGTTAGTTTTACCAATCGCGTACTTTTGAACTTACCATCCTGCACAGCATCCACAGCATCCGCTATCACCGCCTTTTTGGGGCTGTTGCTGCTGGACGTATACCGGCTGCTGCTGCTGTTGGTACCCCTGTTGCGGGTATCCCTGCTGTGGGTAACCGGGCTGAGGATATCCCTGCTGTGGGTATCCTTGCTGCTGCTGAGAATAGCCCTGCTGCTGAGGGTAGCCCTGCTGCTGAGGGTAGCCCTGCTGCTGAGGGTAGCCCTGCTGCTGAGGGTAACCCTGCTGAGGATAGCTCTGTTGCTGGTGCTGGGGATAACCCTGCTGGTGGTGCTGCTGGGGGTAACCTTGTTGGCCCCCGTGCTGCTGCTGGGTATGCTGCTGCTAGACACATGTTAGCCTCCGCGACAAGTTTCAATAAACCGTACCTGTCCCTGGTTGTAATAATCGTTAGCGTTCATAGTACTGTCGAGGTCTTGGTGGTTATATTTGATGTCAAACCAAAGGGCTCAATAATTTTCCGTTTTGGGCCTCTCCTGCGGCGGATCGAAACCCCTTGGAGCACAATACACCTGTTAATTACTTGGTCAATGGTGGAAATGGTTGTAGAACCAGGAATAACCATGGAGTTTATCTCCTCATGTACCTATTTGAGGGTCTTGCATTTAGGCAATAGGTAATAGTAGGCTGTACTATACCGAGAAATGAGTAAACCACCTACAGATAGAGCTAGTTGATCAGAGCTCAAGCTCTTTACTCCTATATAACGCATGGTTATAGCATATTCCTAATTCCTAGGGAGCCTTTCAGGGTCTCCTGTTGTTCGTCAGTTCATCTTCGGGCTCTATCACGCACACTATGTGTATTGCCCATAATAACAATATAGCTTACCTGGGCTGGAAGCCGATATTCTGTAGACACTACCTGGTAATTACTGACAAGTACAACGTGTTTCAAATCATAGATTCATCTCAAGATCCTCATCCACTCGCTGAGCCGCATGCGGGGTGAATTTCTTGGCATCAACCGTTACAGGAGGGGCAAATTCCGACACATACACCGATCCACCCGCTAGTAACAGTCCATGGCCCAAGAGTTCCCGTACCTGCCTGGTTCTCTGCCGTTCGAGCACCTCGTGTGTATTATCGAGCTTAGTATCGCTGACACGGTGGACGCGGTGCACCCAGAGCCCGCCGTGGAAACGCTGGTTAAACCCCTGGTGGCCTGGCTGGTAAAAGAACACAATAGCCAAATAGAGTATCACCGGGGCATTGTAGCCGCTCTGTTGGTGGCTAGAAACGACTTCGAAAGCTGTAACGACATTGATGAGGACGAGGATGAGGATTATGATGGTGGGTTCGCTCAAATTGGTGTTTCCAACACTCGCGCATTAGCAGCAGAGCTTATCGCGGTGGAATTCATGAATTGCGTCCCCAAAGACAAGGCGCGAATTGCGTTATTGACGTATGAATGCTGTGGAGCCGAGGCTTCGCCTACACCGATATCTGGAGCTGGCTCTCCACTCACGTCCCGCGCATCATCCTTTTCAGCCCGGGCACGATCCGATGTGCTCAAGGCGTTCACATTGGAGAGCTACGAAGGGTTCAGTGCGCTTGAGCTTGCTGTAGTGCACCAAATGGGCAGGTTCCTGTGTTCGCCAGCAGTTGAGTCTATCCTCAATCGCATCTGGAACGGGCGGATTGCATTTTGGAACGCCATGGACACTTCGGCGACAAAGCTGGCTCATATCAACAAGGATACTGGGCTTGGAAAGATGTTTGTACGATTGAGAGTGCCAAAATACCGGGCATTTTTCATGATGCTCAACTACGCCACGCTTTTGATGCTATTCTACACCTTTCTATTTCGCCCTGTGCAGGGATCCTTGGTGGAAACGTGTTTGCATGTGTGGTTCTTGGGTATTGCTGTTGACGAAGTGATGCAGGTTCGCCAGGCCAGCTCTCTTGGCCATTATGCCATTGATTACTGGAGCATCTTCGACTTGGCCATTATCGCAATCTATTTGGCTTTTCTCGGTCTACGCATTGCAGGGATGGCCCTCGGTCGCGATGATTTGACCCAAATGTCCTTTGACGTGCTTTCTTTAGAGGCGCTGATGCTTGTCCCGAGACTCTTTTCCTTCCTTTCAATATACCCGTACTTTGGCACCCTGTTGCCATGTCTTAAAGAGCTTACCAAAGAGTTTATCAAGTTCTCTTCCCTGATTCTGATCATCTACTTTGGGTTTTTCACGACATTTAGTTTCCTTGGCCGTGATACGTTCACCATCCAGCGCATGTTCTGGTTACTAATCAGCGTGTTCTTTGGTTCTTCAACGGCAGGACTCGATGCCTCGCCAGTAATATCACCAACTTTTGGCCCAATCCTGATGCTGGTTTTCGTCACGTTGACCAATATCCTACTAGTGACTGTCTTGGTATCTATTCTGTCCCAAAAGTTCTCTGTCATGATGCTCAGAGCCAGAGAAGAGTACGTACTCATGTTTGCGTCGACAGTTGTAGAGAGCATCTCAACCGCCACGGACCGCCTTACGTACTTTTATCCCCCTTTGAACCTCATTGGCCTCGCTATGCGCCCCTTTAGACTTGTGTTGACCCATGACCAGTACCGCACCGTGCGCATTGCTGTGATCAAAACGACACATTGGCCGTTTGCTCTGGCAATTGCATGTTACGAATACGTGGCGACAATGCAATCCAATCACCGAAAAATGCAGCGCCGAAACAGGCGCGGCAACTCAATTGTTCTTGTATGATTAATTTTAATGACCAGCCATTCGTATCCCCTTTGGACAGCGTGAATGATTATGATGATGATAAATAGTTAAAAATATACACTCATGTCGATGAGGATGGATTGGAGCTTCGCTTTAGCCGAAGGAACCCTCCACAGGTTGTGGGGGCCATCAAGAATTTCCCACGCGACGGTGTTATCACTAATCTTGGTCAAAAGCCGCTGGCCCTCGCTCCAACGCTTGTTGCTCAACGATTCGCTTGCACTGACCACTGCAATTGGGGTAGTAGGTTGTATAATTTCGTTAGAGGCGGCAACCTCTTGTTTGGTAAGCTGCTTGGTATAGTGCTGCTGCAGGGAGGCTGTTCGACCATTAGTCCATGGCATCAGCAGGCCTTTTGCCCACACTTTTAGGCACGATAAAAGACCCAACCTGTCTACATAGTAGTCTTCATGGGGTGTATCAATGAGCATAATTGACGACACCTGGTTAGGATGTCTAGATGCAAACACTCGAGAATAAATACCGCCATTGCCGTGGGAAACCAGCAAGAATTGGTTATCCGCCATCCCCAAATGGTTAAGCACTTGAGTCAGGGTATCGGCTACTGTACCTGCCGACTGTGGCGAGGGGGACACATCGCTATGCCCAATTCCCGGTCTATCCCAGTAGCAAACTCTTCCAATTCCCTTACCAGAATTTCCATCGGCTTCAATGGCCCAATTGGCAAATTCTGAGGATAATATCCCGTCTTCAGACTCCAAAAGCACTGTTGTGTTATCGGCAGATGGGTTGAGGTCGGTACAATAGATATGGACCAATTGGTTTGGTGCGACTGGAATCATTGACCCTTCGGGAATCTCATATCTGAATATTGCAAGGAAGCTTACGCCGGCAAGCAGGACTGCTAGCGCTGTGACTACAATGCGTAGCAGGAATGCCATTGTCTCGCTTACAATCCACCACCTTTGCGACGGGCGTTCCTCGGAACGGTTTGTTATAAATATCCTGCGCACCGTGTGGACGCTAATGGCGGCAATTACAGTGAAAATGACATCAACTAGCAAGGCCCCCATCAACACATAGGTACTGGCGTGTCGTCTCCTCAAATGGGGCACCAGCACTACTAACAACCCCACAATAACAATACATATGGTTGTTGTGATTGCGAAAAATACGTCGACAACAGTGGGCCACACTTCAAAGAACTTGAGGGTCACCCACGAGTTGAATATCACCAGCAGGGCCAGGTCTATCTGTAGAAACACATCTCCATGGTCGAGTATGCCCCCAATGGCAGTATTGGCAGCCAATACCAAGATCCATAACAGCTCTATGCATATAGCGGTAGACAGAACAAACTTCAAGCTTCTAACCGTCTTTCTATTCTCTGAATAATTAACCAGCAGCTCGTTTTCATCAATACTCTCGCCACTGTCCCGGTGCCGGAGCAGGGGGGATTCCTCATTCGCCGAGACAGCGGCCTCTTGGTGCCGGACGCTGTTACTTTGGCTATTCCTGTCACTGGCATTAGCCTCCTGTGCAATATCCATCGTTGGTCTTCTTCAATTAGGTCTGCAGGATGCCCCTTTTGTTTTACCGGCTGGGACAGCAACCTGCATGCATCAGCCGCACCCATCACGATGCATGATGCGTATTATCCATTACCTTCATTACCGGGGTGTTGTAAGAGTATTTACCAGAACATCAGATAATATGTGTAATAATGGCTGCTATAGAATTGTGGCCAGGAGACGTCTCCATGAAATAAATTACCGGGTGGTATATTCTCTTGACAATTTGGGTGAATATTCAAGCTCGATATCGCACATCTCGTAGTCACAGGCAGCACAAATTACGGATTATGCCCTTCTACCTATGAATACTTTAGGGAATACGGTAATACGGAGAAGACGTGGATTATTGGAGGTTAACAGAATGCAGTATCGTCATGTTCAGCGTAGGATGGCGAGAGGGTACCGATAGAAAGAGCATTGAATTTTCAAGGTCATGTTATTCATTAAAGAGAATTGGGTGTGGTATGGTACTGTTGAAAACTTTTATCTAAAACGGCCATGAAATGAGTCTCCGGTCGTTGATGTAGGATTTGATAGATTATTCCAATGTATCTGTTACATGAAAGTTATAATTAGCCATTACCGTGTACCTTGATTTTACTCAATTTGTTAACCTGATTTACTGTAATGTCTCTTTGGAATTCCCTATTCTTTCGGTTAATGTTCGTCAGCTTGCTAGTTTGTCGCTGTTGTCGTTTTCTCTTACAATATCTCACCGACAATCATAAAAACCGCCCCGTAAATGGACCACCAATACAACTTTCAAATATACAATATTCAAAATAAATAAGATACTATGAACATGGTGCTACATACACTTCAAGAATCAAAACTAAAGAAACCCACCTGACCCGGATCCAAACCCTCCTCCTCCCCGGAAATCATTAGGGTGTCGAGGATCATACCGTGCCCCCGGAGGATGGTCATCGCGAGAAGCGCCAGGCTGGTTGAGACCACCACCGCCCCGGAAAATCGGATCATCCATACCCATATACATACCACCGCCGCCTCCAATGTTACTTCCACCAGCACCCGGACCAGGCATGAATGGCTGCATTGGGGGGTTTGGCCCCAATCCGGGAGGATTCAAGTCATTCTGACCCAAACTCGGCGGCATTTCCCGCCGCATATCCCCCGTATTACGCCCCTGGCGCAATTTTCCAAACACTTCATAGTCGTCCTCAAACCCTGGCGGCATTTCCGTCGCAATTGGGCCCCCCGTCACCCGCGGCTCATGCCTACCATCCGGAGACACGTGACTCGCAGCCGGTACGCTGGGCGTGAACGGCCGCGAGTGCGGCATATTGCTAGGCGTACTCGCTCGCGAGTAGCTGTCCATCTCCTCCTGGAGCCGCGCGGGCCCGGGAGGAGGAGTCACGAGGCGGTCTTTAGACCGGGTAATGAGCTTGCCCAGCACCTCCCGCTGTAGCTGGTCACAGAGCTCCTCTACGGCAGAGTCGTCCTGGTACGCATCCCGCACCTCCTCCGACCCATCCGGGTGCTGGAAGAACACCGAGCTCACCAACTTGGACGGGTCGACCTTGGTCGTCACGTCTTTACCCCCCAGCAGGCCATTGACCATCACGAATCTCGCATTCTTCGTCACCGTCAGGTCAATGGGCAGGTTCTGCTTCGTGTAGCGGAACGAATAAAAGTTTGGAGCCCCGCGCTGCCATGTCGCCTCCAGGGGCTTGAGCCCGTCGAGCCCAAAGCTCACGCTCTTGCTCGTGTCCTCGTTGTACCCTTCGTACTGGAGCCCGCTGTGGAGCGCCCACGCGTGGACGGCAATCGCCACCGCGTCCTGCGGCGTCTGTAGCAGCGACGTGGCTATCTCTGGGTCGCTCGCCAGGCTGGAGCAGATCGTCTTGTAAATGTGGCACGCCTCCATCGTCTCGTCGCTGGATTATCACCTGGTTTTGCCGTGGCAACACCTTATCGCGGAATATCCCAATGCCCCAGTTTTTCCGGGGTAATGCGGCCGGGTAAGTTTGCATCACCTAGTTTAAGCCGACGACACGAGGAGTGGGGGTTGAAGCCCCAATGTATTATCATGGGCAATTATTTACTGCGTTCCTAGGTATTCGAATCTAATTGTGGCGGGCTTGATGGGTGGTGATTAAGGGTCCAATCGGTCGGTAGCTTCATTGGCAAGGGCATTCGATAAGCCCGTTATGAGCTATCGTTACGTTCTTCCTTGTTCCAGCTTTAACTATTTCCAAATCAATTCCGTTATCAGACCATCCCAGTATATCAGTTTGAAACAAATCATATCAGGGTACCCATGTTCGGATTTTGATTGACAGAATACTTGAGCATCTGCAGTGAGTTCAGAGGTGGGTAGCTGCTACGGAGAATCAATTTTATTTAAATCGACGTTTGGTCTTCTGAATATGGTGCTTGGTCAGTATACAGTATGGCAGTATCGGTAACAGTGAGATAAGGAAATTGTACAAACTGGGCATTGCCATATCTTTCCAAGATATAGTGGCATTAAAGACTGCCTCAATTGATATTCTAGACTCTAGCCCGTTCTAGACATCCACTGTGAGAGCCAGTTCTAGACTGAGAGAGCCAGTTCGAGTCCACTGGTGCGGCTCAACATGTTCGAGTTAATTAACATGACTATCAACGTGTCAACTTAACTAGCAGCCAAACGTCCACGATAGCGATAACGCACCTTGTGAACCGGTAGGGGACGTCTATGGTTCCGGGGATAGAACAGAAATAATAGTTATAATGGCCAGTAGGAACCAGTGGACCGGCACCGCAAATATCCGCGGCAGCTCCGAGTTTGCTCGCATGTTCCTGTTGACGATATCCGCCGCAGGGCTGCAGTTCACTTGGGGTGTCGAAATGTCCTATGTAAATGTGTTCCTACTCGCGCTCGGGATGAGCAAAAGCGCATTGTCCTTCGTGTGGGTCGCCGGCCCTCTCTCGGGGCTTATCATGCAGCCCGTGGTCGGGGTGCTGTCGGACAATAGCCAGTCAAAGTACGGCCGACGACGCCCGTTTATGGTCAGTGGGTCCCTGCTCGTGGCAATTGGGCTCTGTACATTGGCCTGGAGTAAAGAGATCGTTGGGATTTTTAGTGGGCTATTTTCAGAGGGCACAATTGGCCTTCTTACCATTTTTTTGGCCGTAATCGCCGTATTTGTCACGGACTTTGCCGTTAACGCGGTTCAGGCGTGCTGCCGGGCCCTCATTGTAGATGTATTGCCTCCAGACAAGCAGGAATTGGGCAATGGCTGGGCTGGCCGTATGATCGCAGTGGGCCATCTTCTGGGGTACTTTACTGGGTACCTCGACCTGGTTAACCTGTTCAATGGGTTTCTCGGGGACACCCAACTCAAATCGCTCGTTATTGTGGCAAGCGTCGCACTCCTTGGGTGTGTACTTGTTACCTGTATTTCCGTAGAGGAGCGGGTGCTGAGGCGTCCAGCCGGCCCCCAGACCACCTCCGTTACTCGCCAAGTGTCCGACATCTTTGCGACCTTGGTACGCAACGTCAAGTCCCTACCTCCCCGCATCAAACAGATCCTTAAAGTTCAGCTGTTTGCATGGTACGGGTGGTTTACCTTTTTGTTTTACTCGTCAACGTGGGTCAGTGAAGTTTACATCAAGTACGACGCCGACCCGAAAAGCTCGACCCACTCGGAATTGGTCGGCGAGCTAGCAAGAATCGGGTCTAGATCCCTCATGTGGTTCTCATTCGTTACTCTCGTGTGCTCGCTTGTACTTCCAGAAGTCGTACGCAAGTCGCGCGTGGTCAACTTGGTCGACCTCTGGACCGCTTCACACTTTGTCTATGCAGCCATGGTGTTCCTTTCTTACTACATTACCTCCACTGCTAATGCAACTCTGCTTGTATCCGTATGCGGCTTCTCATGGGCAATTACTACTTGGGCTCCATTTGCGCTGTTGGGCACTGAAATCCTCAAATTGCCAGCCCAGCCACTGCCTTCGGATATGTACTCACACGTGCCTGGAGAAGAGGACATTGAGCTTGGAGAGCACATTGACATTGGCCCCGAGGCAGCCTTTGCACGGCCTACAGATGCTACCACTGGCGAGCAGTCTGGGGTCTATTTGGGGATTCACAACGTTGCGATTACTCTGCCGCAGTTTGTATCCACTTGTATGTCTTTTTTGATCTTCCTCGCCATCACTGATGAGGGAGACTCATCATTGCCCGAGAGTCCCAGCGAGGGGGACGGCGGTGCAGCAATTGCCCGTACACTTCAAGTTGGCGCCATCACCGCGTCAATCGCAGGGTATTTGTCTATAAAGCTTAAGAATATGTAACTCTACACAATGTTTAGATTGAGCGACATTGTATCGTACTAGGTCTGACTGATTTTCTCATGATAGTCGTCATGCATACCATCGCCTTCCACATATTCTCTAAGAATAACCCGGACATCACGTTCCTGGTGTTCTGAATTACTCTCAACTGGGTTTTTCATCGTGTAAGAACCATAGAATTTGGGTACAATTGTGCCGTGTAAATCTGTCAAAAGACCATATGCCGTAACAGCACGGTTGTACATCAGATCGGCGACACTGGATGGGTCATCTTGCCCAAAGCTGAGAGAGTCAAATATTTCTGCCATAACCGGAGTTTGACTGTCCACATCTGTCCAATGGTGCGGTGGTTCAACGTGTACTGCAAATAGGAATGGCATGTCCCATGTTGGTTTTGTGATCAGACCCCCAGTCTGATTGTCGCTTTTTCTTGGCCAGTTCTACCAGGGCTAGGGGGCCATGCCAGTATTCGATCCAGTCTTGTTTTATCCGGTAGTTTTCTTCCTGGACTACCTAACAGGTAGCATTGTACTGTAGTTTGGCCAAATCCAACGCAATAGGACGATGGTGGAAAAGATCAATTTTGAGCCCTACTCGATAATACGCTCTGTTTATTCTACACATAATTCACACTCGAGGAAGGTACGATGAGATGAAATGAAGGGTGGTTATAACAGTCAAGGTTCAATAAACTCAATAAACTCTCTGGTATTCTTCTACACCCTTCTAATAAATAATATAATGTTACTGTGCAAAATTCTTTGCTATCTGGATGGAGTTAATTAAAAATGGACAAAAGATACAGTGTAGAATAGCGGTTAAATTCTTCGAGTAGGCATACTGGATGTACTACAGGTATTTGGACGTAGAAGCAATTTAATAGTTCAGTTATATATGAGGATTGTGGTTGATAGTACCCTTAGTGTTGATATTTTTGGCATTTTATTTGCCATGGAAGAAGTGCAATATTCATAGGATGCAAAGAGGAAGGCTACCAACCGGACGGCTGGCAGTTGAAAATCTGCGAATGCCGCAATTGGAGATCCTGAAGCCGTTTGATAGACTGGGTATCGAAGCGGCCCAAATTCTGCAAACTAAGCACCGGCAAGGATCCGAAGCCAGAGCTTGTAGTTTCACCGTTCATGGCATTCCACTCGTTGACACAGACAATCTCTGGGGGAAACTTGGAAAGTTGATATGGTCCAAAGTCAATCACTATTGAAATTGCAATATTGGATACCAATGCATATCGAGCATTGGCCGCTTTGACACATTCAAGCGCCTGATTGACACAAGTTACGCCTTCTCGTATAATTGGCACAGTAGTACCATCATTGACATTTGAGCCGCCAAATGATCCAAGCATAGCGACCCAGGTGGCTCCAGTTCGATTGGCAACAATCGAACTTGGGTTTCAGTTTTGTTGTAAACGGAGACCACAATATCGGCCAGTACATTGTTCAACTGTACCTCATGATTGCACTGGAGAAAGTAATTCTTACCGGGCTCTGCCGATGCTTGTAGCAAAGCCTCCATGTGACGTTCTGCTGGTCCTAATACATGCCCCATGAATTTATCCCGCACATCAGCCTTGTTAAGCAGATGAGCTGGCCGTGGATATAAAGGGGTCGATACATTGACAAAACGCCCATTGGACCTTTAGTAAAGGATACCCAACTATATCGAGTAACATAATGGATAGGCTGCTCAGAACGCTTTCCAATGTTTGGTCTGAAGTTGGTGTGGACGAAATCCCCCGCGATAGGCGCGTTGTAAAATACATCTGCTGGGTTCGTTGATTGGTATCGAGTACCGAAGGGGTCTTTTGGTTTGTTTGAACACATTGTATGTTTGAAGAATGTTTGCAGACGGTCCGCAACTATATATTAACCTCTATAGCAACCGGTATTTAAGGTTGGGTAATTGCATGGACCAACTGTCCAGTGGCCAGGGCCACCTCAAGGTGCAAATAATATATTATCCAAATAGGAAGTTATTTAATGCCAAACCCTTGGCTTTCGTAAATGGCTCTGGTTAGTTTCTCTTCGAGCTTCTGCTTGGTGGAGTACTCATACAAGCAGAGCTGGTTGAAGCAAGTATGCGATGTAGGAAGGCGGTTGCAGTCTTCGCCAATCTTGGATATTCTAAACGACATGTTTGCAATTCCAGTGGCCGGAATCCGGTCCGAGCCAGTGACAAAGATGAGCAGCTTGCGTTGGGCTTTGGGGGACAGGCTCTTAAAGTATTGCCAAAACCAGTTCACCACCAGATTGCTCTTGGCGCTAGTAGCACCCTTGGGGCCCCAGTGTTGGTACTTTGTCACGGACCGCAGCGCGTCCACATCAATAGCGTCAGGGCTGCCACGCACCAGCAGCTCAATCTCATCCGGGCTGAACAGCGATAACGCGTTGCCCCCCGCGACATTGTAAAAGCCCTGTTTGAACGCTTCAAATTCTCGGCGGATAGAAACGTCCAAGTGGTATCCCATGACGCGTTTAACGTACTCGCTACGGTTTTGTTTGGTGACTACAATGCCTTCACCGCCCGTCATGAGGGGCTCATCCACGGTGACGAGCTCGCCATTGACCCGTTTTTGTACCGTAACGCAAAAGTTGAGGCCAAACACGTCTTCAAAGTCGTCCCCTTGGTAGTCGAGCATCATTTTGAGGCTCTTGCCGTACGAGGGCTTAAACTCGGTAAAGTCATCGAGGGTATAAGGGCAGCTGAGCAGCTTCTTGAAGATGACGGGTGGGAAGTTCACGTCCAGGATTGTAGAGTTGTAAAGAGCCAGGCCAATCGCCACGCCGGTGAGCTTGTAGTATTTTAGAGGGTGTTCGGTACGGGAATCGAACCAGCAATAGTGCGACTCTTCCTCCTCGGTAAAGATGCCGGTGGTGGGATTGAACAATTCGCGCAGCAGCAATAGGAACCATTCTTTGCGTAGTCCGCCTGCGTCCACGCCAGGCTCGCCAATGAACTCAATACGGAGCGACTTTTTAAGGTCGTTTTCATGCGTTTCAAACGCCTCAAACGAGTCCTGGAGAATGGTTTCGCGATTGACGCGAATGTACAGATACGGGCTGAGTGGGCATTTGAGGTCAAGCGAGCCGAAAAAGGCCTCTTGGGCCTTGCATTCCATCTGCCGCCGCGCGTCGTGTTCGAGAATCTGTGTCTTGGAGCCCATGGAGAGCATGAACGGATACTGGCAAAACGCCACCTTGGGCTGAAGGTTAATACTAAAGTCAAACCCGTCAAACCCTTGCAGCGCTCCCGAAGCGGTAGAAGGGCTATTGGCGTGCAGCACGTCGCGGTTCGTCTGGTGAATGTGGTGCGACGAGAGGGACGACGTGGGCACGCCGAGCCGCTGCCATTCGTCAAAGTCGGAAAACACGTCGGTAAAGTCGACCATGGTGTTGTAAAACGTGGACACGGGTATCTTGTTACGGGAATTGACCGTGTTGGCGTTGAAGAAGACGGCTAGCACGCGCAAAAAGGCGGCAATGCGCCAGTCATCGCGGTACAAATCGGTACGGATCTGGCCCGACACGGAGTTTCGTCGTCGCCGCGGGCGGCCCGAGCGAAAGTGGAATGGAAAGGAGGAGGAGGACGAGGAGGAGGTGTTGGTGGTTGACGCAGACGGGGCTGCCGAGAGCGAGACTACGGGCTCCGACGAGGTTCTGGCGTGTTTACTGACATGGCTATTAGTGTCGGCCGAATATCGAGGCAGTCGCGAGCTGCTGCTATTGGCGCTCGAAGCCCCACTGCCATTGGCGCTATTACTACCGCTCGTGCTCTGATAATGGGGGTGGTGACTTCGGTGACGGTTTCGCAGGTGGTGAATCGGCGCCTGGAGAGAGGACCCGCTCACCTTGTTACGGCGGTTATAGTGAAGGGTGAGGCGATGGGCGATATACGCATTGAACAGCTCCACCTTGGGCAAAAACTTTGCAGTCGGATAGCGCGAGATCCAATTGAGCAGGTAATGGCGCGTCTTTTTGGGCGCATGGGAGAGCACTGCCACGGTGCGTTCCAGCAACTCGAGCACCAGGGGCCGCAGCGACCCAAACTGATTCTTGCTCTTTCGGGCAGAATCCGCCGAGAAGAGCGAGTAGTCATAAAAAATGGGGTTTTCCAAGATCACCAGCAGGAAACAAACGTCATTGGCGGTGCTAATGGTATGCCTTAGCCGTTTCATGAGCGCCAGGCTCGTGTGCACCAAACACTGCATTGGCTCTTCCGACGGGAGCCCCATAATGAGCTTGTAAAACTCATCGACCTGGACCAAGTCAATGGGAAGCCGCGAGTAGCTCAGCCTGCCCTCGCCGTCGCGGAACGATTTGTTGAGCGCCTCTACGGACCCAAACGAGTCTCGGATGAGCCCCTCCAAGTGCGTGAATTCCGGCGTATTACTATGGGGTTGCGCGGCCCCCTGTTGGTGGTAAGACCCGTGGTGGAGAGGGCCCTGAAGCAGGGTGGTGTCGTTGTCTGAGCTGCTGGACCCGCTAGAGCACGCGGCCAACACGTCCGAATCAACCGAAAAGCGTCTCCGCTGCCGCTCCCAGTCGTACTCAATGGCCTGGGCGGCCGCCTCTACGGAAATTGGCACTCCTTCCACGGGCGCTGGAGCAGCGTCGTGGAATGTATCGCAAATCGAGCCTATCCACCGGTTAGTATTTGTCCCACAGATCTCATGCAGCATGCGGGGCCGTCATGCAATGCAAGTGCCACACGGCGTGATAATGCCTACACCATGTAGAGTGGCACGACAAGCCCCCATGAACGACATTAAAGCTTGGCTTTTTGGCGATAACAAGGCCCCCCGTCTAGGAGCGCATTTGGGGGCGGAATATACCTACACTTGAAATACGGAAGGCCGTCCGGTACCTGGAGGCGGGTACCGCAACAAATGCACTTTTGGAACACCTACAAGCGGCAGTGTTAGTAAAAATAGCAACCCCGCGTAACCACACTTACGAGCTTTTCCTTGCGGGAGGACGTGGTGTTGGCAATGGCGGTCGTAGTGGGGCTAATGGCGGCCTCGGCATTGGCCTGGGAGACGCTCTTGAGAATGTCCCCCATGGAGGACATGGTGGACACGTTCAACGAGGCATTACGCTTGTGTTTGGGCGGCGAGCCGCCCGCGGCGGCGCCAGAATCGCTCTTTCTTCTGAAGAAGGACCACGAAGGCATAAACCAGACAGATCAATTGGATGTAGCGGCCAAAAATAAAAAATAACAGCAAGAGAGGAGACAACAAGACCCTCCCAAGTAGACTGAGTTAATTTGGTCCCCTAGGCTGGGCGTTGGGGTTGGGATTTTGAGCTTTACCGCTTTTAGGTTGGCAGATTGCCTTCAATCAGAACTAAACGACAGGAAGGAAGAATCCTGGCGGTGGTGCAATTTGTAACAGTGATCGGAGATCACATACGAGAGAGTCTGCATGAGAGACCCAGTGGCACGCAGCCTGCGGCGCCCCTGTTACTTCGCCATCCCAAACAAGTGCCCACCATGCCGTGTTGTACGCCCATGTGACTGATCACCGTAGACCCTCACCGCCGCGACCGGTGTTCGAATATCCGCCAAAAATTGAACAATACTGCCTCTATACTTGCCTCGCTAATTGGCAGCTCATCTCTTATCGTATTACATGGACAAGCCTTTGCCAGGCAGTGCTCTTGGCAGGGATCTCCGCGCAGCGGAGCCCCGGATCCCCAGCTCAATACTACACTCCCGGTCTATAGCCTTTGTAACTAAAATTCGTTACACGTAACTTCCCTAACTACTGGGTGTATTCGAGGGCCAGCCCTCGAGCTCCCGTAGTTGGGGGTTCCACCCCCAAACCCCCGTCTGGGTTCTAGGGGCGGAGCCCCTGCTACAGGGGGTCTGGGGGACTGGTCCCCCAGGTCAATTGCTTTGCGGTGTCTTCGAGGGCCAGCCCTCGAGCTCCCGTAGCGGGGGCTCTGCCCCCAGACCCCCATCAGGCCTACGGAAACGGACCTATACAAACGAATGTGAATTAACGTTAAATGGGCGGGCTCTCCGCGCAGCGGAGCTACAGGGGGTCTGGGGGACTGGTCCCCCAGTGTAATCTTCCCTGTAGTGACTTCGAAGTCACCCCAAAGCAATTGACCTGGGGGACCAGTCCCCCAGACCCCCTGTAGCAGGGCTCCGCCCTAGAACCCCAGAACCATCTCGAACTGTAACGGTAATGTCGCGAGATGAGATGGTGTGAGCCGCACTGCGCCGCACCTTTCACGTGACCTGCCGGGTTGGGAAGGTCATCCGTCCACGGTGGCTGCAGGCAAAAAGCAGCACCGTCCAATTCGACGACACCCCCTCGCAACGCTTGAGATTGCACAGGACAGAACAGCCGCGAATGACAACGACAGTACCAGCGGTCTACGCGTTCCCCGAGTTCTCCGGGGTTGCTGCGGCGGTGGCCGACCACGTTGTGGCGGCGCAGAATGCGGCGCTCCAGAGCCCGGCCAAGTCCCCCGGAGCGCCCCGCAAGCGGTTCAAGATTGGCCTATCCGGCGGCTCGCTCATCTCGGTGCTTAACGAGGGCCTGCTTGCCCGTAACGACGTGAAGTGGGACCAGTGGGACATATACTTTGCCGACGAGCGGCTGGTGCCGTTTGACGACCCGGCGTCCAACTACGGCCTGGTCAAGCGCGACCTGCTCGACCGCATACCGGAGGGCAGCCCGCAACCCAGGGTCTTCCACGTCGACGAGTCGCTTATCGACGACGCCCAGGAGGCCGCCGACGCATACGAAAAGACGCTCATTAGAGGCTTCGCCGCCAAGGACTCGGTCAAGCTGCCCATGTTTGATCTGTTGCTGCTCGGGTGCGCCCCGGACGGCCACACCTGCTCGCTCTTCCCCAATCACGCGCTGCTGAGAGAAAACCTGGCGTGGGTCGCCCCGATAGAAGACGCCCCAAAGCCTCCGGCCCGCCGCATCACCCTGACCCTGCCGGTTATATGCCATTCCCACCGCGTCACGTTCGTAGTCGAGGGCTCCACCAAGGCCCCCGTCGTAAAGACCATCATGGAGCGCCCCGAGAAGGGCCTCCCTTCGAGCCTCGTCAACGAGGCCGCCGCCGGTAAGGTGTCTTGGTTCGTCGACGACGAGGCCCTTACCGGCGTGTTTGTGACGAAAAAAGAATACAAAATCCAGGCTGGGCCCTCCTCTTAGACTTTTTTATTATTCGGTTGCTTTTGTTTGCATTTAATACACCTCATTCCACTGATCTCCAAGCAAGGCCAATTGGTCCCCTGTAGCGTATCAGCCTTCGAGCTCCCCGGAAACCCAGATCAATTGATCCCGTAGTGTATTCGAGGGCCAGCCCTCGAGCTCCCGTAGCGGGGGCTCTGCCCCCAGACCCCCATTCAGTGGGGTTCTAGGGGCGGAGCCCCTGCTCCAGGGGTCTGGGGGACTGGTCCCCCAGGTCAATTGCTTTGCGGTGTATTCGAGGGCCAGCCCTCGAGCTCCCGTAGCTGGGGGCTCTGCCCCCAGACCCCCGTTTGGCCTGTGATCGACCATTGTGAGTTAACGTAAAATCAGCAGAGCTCCAGGGGTCTGGGGGACTGGTCCCCAGTAGCGCCTCTTAGAATGATTTAATCAAAGACTATCCAGACTGAATATTAGGCGTCGAAAGCGTTTCTACGACGTGTGGAAACGGCCGGCAAGCCTCACTGAGAGCTCGGCAAATTAACGTTAAATCAGCGTGCTCTCCGCGTAGCGGAGCCCTAGGGGGTCTGGGGGACTGGTCCCCCAGGGCAATTGCTTTGGGGTGTCTTCGAGGGCCAGCCCTCGAGCTCCCGTAGTTGGGGTTCCCACCCCCAAACCCCCGTCCGGGGTTCTAGGGGCGGAGCCCCTGCTACAGGGGGTCTGGGGGACTGGTCCCCCAGGACAATTGCTCCCGTAGCTGGGGTGTGGGCGGTAATAGCAAATAAGTATTAGGGCCGGCCCCAATTAGTCGTGTCTAGATAATAAATAAGTTTTACTCGAGCGGCTCTGAGGAGCTGCTGAGGCGGTTAAGATGCAAGTAGACGTCGGTGCCGTAGCCCTCCATGGAGATGAGCTTGAGGTCGCCGCCAAAGTAGCGGGCGTAGAGGCGGGAGATGGGCAGGCCGTAGCCAAAGCCGGCCATGGGGGCCTTAAAGTCGCTGCGGGACATGTCTGGGTCCATGAGCGGCGTGTCCTTGACGGTGGTGTAGAGATATGTCCACACGAAGGGCACCTCGCGGCGGGGGACGCCGCCGCCTTCGTCGGAGATTTTGATGGTGATGTCCTCCTGGCCCTCGGCGACAATCACCTTGATGGCCGGGAACTCATCCGCGTCCTCGCCGTAATGCTCGACGACGGCTCGCAGCGAGTTCTTGATCGTCTCGAACAGCATGTGGTTGAGGTGGCCCGGCACGTACATAAAGTTGATGGAGGGGTGGCACACAATCTCGACGCGGGGCGCCTCGAACAGGCCGTACCACTCCTGGCAGAGCATTCGCGCGTTCTCCGCGGCGCAGTAGGCAATCTCCTGGACATTGGTGTTGGTGCAGATGATGCCGACGTAGTCCGGGCGCACTCCACGGTCCTTATTGAGCGCCACGTGCTGGCCAATGAGCATTCTGATCCCGATTCGCGACATGTAGAACCGGTCCAAAAAGGACTGGATCGAGTAGTCGACCGGGTTACTCGGCCGCGTGTTCTTCCACTCCACTACGCCCTGTGCCACCGTCGACACGACCCCGTCGTGCCGCGCCTTGATCTTCTCAAGACGCTCCGTCACCGTATAGTTATACTGGTCAATCTCCGACGGCCACTGCACATCGGGCTCCACCGCAGCGAAATAACGCCGCGAATTGGCAATGTACTGGTATATCTTGCTCACCACGCTCGACGCACCGCTGGAATTGCTCGAGTCCACCACCGTACCATTGGTCTTGGCGTCCTGGCGGTTAAACCCCTCAGCGGTCCAGTCCTCCTCCGTCGGATGGATGCTAAACGCCTCATCCCCCGACTCGGGCTTGATCGCAATGTCGTTGCGCTGCCACCCATTGGCCCGGTAGTTGACATTCTGTAACGTGTGCGCCTTGTCCTTCTTCTGCGGCTTGTACAGCTTCCGCTTGAGCTCCGGCGTCAACACGGGCTTGGGGATCGAGGTCAGCTCCTCAAACGACTGCGCGTACCAGTTCTTGACCCGCAGAATCGAGGGCATCTCGTTCAACCCATTCGGGAGCGCCTCAAGATCCTTGACCCGGTGCGCCAGCCGGATCGGCAGCTCCTCCACAATGAACTGGCTCGCTCTGAAAAGCGTTCCGGGAGACGGATCGCTGCCAAACTGTACCATCTGCCGCAGGCTCACCCCCGTCGCCGGGAACTGGGCGTAGTATGAGATTTGGTCCGCCAGCTGCTTCGAGAGGTGCCATCCCGTCGAGCTCACCGGCGGCCGCAGCCGTATCCTGGTGGGAATCATCTTCTATCCGCCGGAGCTTGTGTTGCTTGCACCCCTGGCGTTGTAGAGTCCAACTCGTGTCGCTTTTGTGGGGAAGAAAAGACCAAGAAATGTCACCCGTTGGAAACCCTGGGGGAGCCGCACCCCGGACCGACCTCGGACCCGACGCCTCGGTGGAATGGCCTCGGCCCCCGTTCATATGCCCATTTTGCCCCGCCGTGATTGGCTGGCGATAAGCCCGCCCTTGGCCCGAACAATGACCTCACCCGCCCTTGTTACGCTCCGCCCCGTAACAAAATTCGTTACACGTAACAAACCCCTCAAAAGTGGTGTGTTCGAGGGGTTCTAGGGGCGGAGCCCCTGCTACAGGGGGTCTGGGGGACTGGTCCCCCAGTGCAATTGCTCGTGGTGTATTCGAGGGCCAGCCCTCGAGCTCCCGTAGCGGGGGCTCTGCCCCCAGACCCCCGTTCAATTGGGGTTCTAGGGGCGGAGCCCCTGCCACAGGGGGTCTGGGGGACTGGTCCCCCAGTGCAATTGCTAGAGCCATTCCTAATACATGAGAGTGTGAGTCTCTGTAACAAAAATCCGTTACACGTAACAAACCCCTCCGCGCAGCGGAGCCCCAGGGGGTCTGGGGGACTGGTCCCCCAGGATAGCCGGGGCAGTAGTGTACCCTAGGTCATTGGGGTGTAGTGTCTTCGAGGGCCAGCCCTCGAGCTTGCAGACCCGCGGTGCAATTGGTAATAGTCTATAGTATGATACATTACATGAGCGTGGCGCGTCCGCCAATGTCGTTGCTGGCGGTGCCGTTTGGCATGTCGCCGCTGCGGCCGGAGACAAACTGGTCGTAGATGGCCTGGAGCTTGAGGCGCTCCTTGGTGGAGATGGAGGGCTTGGTTTCGGAGAGGGACTTTTCCAGGTGCGGCCAGTGGACCTGGACCTTGGCGGTCGAGTCCTCGTCCTCGTCGTCCTCGGCGGAATTGTCGTGGTGAGGATGGTCCTCGTTGTGGAGCAGGCGCTCGAGTTTCTTGGACATGCGTGCCCGGTCGGCGGCGGCAATGGGGTCGGTGGAGTCGGAGAGCTCAAAGAACTCGAGCGATTTCTTTTGCGTCTCCGCGGAGGGCGCGTCGTTCTCGAGCTTCTCGTCGACCACCTCGTGGATGGCGTCGAGGTACGCATTGTACAGCACCGCCTGGAGGTCGGCGGGGGAGTACCCTTCCGTGCGGGCGGCAATGTCCTCGAGCTTGATCTCCGGGGAGATCTTCATCTTCTTTTGAATGGCACCCAGAATGTCGACCCGGTCCTCAAAGCTCGGCATGTCGCAGATCAAGCTTTTGTCGAGTCGGCCCGGTCGCAGCAACGCCGAGTCGATCAGGTCTGGACGACTGGTGGCAGCCAGCACATAGACTCCGTCGAGCCCCTCGGCACCATCCATCTGGGTGAGCATCTGGTTGACAACTCGGTCGGTAACACCGGTACTGTCGTGGCCTCGCTTGGGCGCAATGGAGTCAAACTCGTCAAAGAAGAGAATACAGGGCTTGGCCGCTTGGGCTCGCTCAAACAGATCCCGCACACTCTGCTCACTAGCACCAATGTACTTGTTCAGAATCTCCGGACCCTTGATGGAGATAAAGTTGAGCCCGCATTGTGCTGCCACCGCGCTCGCCAGGAACGTCTTGCCGCACCCAGGGTACCCGTAGAGCAGCAACCCAGACCGCAGCCGCAGTGGGCAGTTGGCGAAGATGGGCGCGTACTTGGTCGGCCACTCGAGCGTCTCCAACAAGACAGACTTGGTCTCCTTGAGCCCGCCAATGTCGCCCCACGATACACTCGATTTTTGCAGCTTGACGCCCCGCAGGCTCGCAGGTACAAATCCGTCCATTGCATTAGTGAAATCACATTCGTCGAGCTCAAACTCGGCATTGGGGTTCTGGATCCGCCGTAGAATCGATTCGTGGTTCGCCCGCTCCACTAACGTCCACAGATCGCTGGGTTGGTACCCTTCCGTTGACCCGGCAATGTCCAGCAATTCAAACCCAGCCTTAGCCTGGAGCCCGTTGCTGCGCACTGCCTCGTGCAGAATAACTTCCCGCACATTCTTGTCAGGGGACTTGAGGTGGAAAAGATCCTCGAATAGGTGCGAGCTGATCAATAGCCCGTGGACCGCCTCCTTGGCCTGCGCACTCACCAGCACCGACACCTTGCGCGATGCCATCGTTGAGGTCGCCAGCTGCTTGAAAATCTCCGCCAGCTGTACCGCCTTGGATGAATCTCGATGCTCTTGCTCAGCGGGGATGAGCTTGTCAATGTCGTCCATGATGATGACACTCGGCGCATACCATGCCGCCTCAATGAACAGCTTGCGCAACGTCTCCTTCAAATGCTGCATCTGCTTCTCGCTATTGGGGCCGCACGAGAACCATATAGAGTGCACCAGATCCTTCTTGAGTCCGTGTGCAATCTCCTTAAGCACTGCCGTCTTACCGCTTCCCTTGGATCCGTACACCATTGTGCCACCAGTCCGGCTCCGCACCGCCTTTTGGCAGCTCTCGAGATCCTTGTCAACCCCCACAATTCGTCTATCCTGAGTCTTGGGGTTGAGCAGCTCTACAAGCCGTGGAGGGACGGTCGACTCTGCTCGAACCACATCCTCCTTGGCCCACGAAACATCGCAGTTCGACGGCACGCCGCTGACCCACGTATTCTCGTCCCCGTCAATAATCTCCAAAATACCGCCATAGGGCAGGTATTCATCGACTACCGGCAAAGACATCTTGTTGGTAAGGGCGCTAGTAGCAAACCCGCGGTCTCGCAGCGTCTGGAACAGGGTAGCCGCACTCTCCTGGCTCTCCAACTCCTTCTGCTTCTTCTCCTTGTTGAGCTTGACCGCCTTGGCGCCAGAACCGCTCTGTAGAACGTGCTTGTGCACTCGAAGCCCGCCCGTCTTGCTCGCAGGACGCGGCGCTGGCTCTAATCGCACCAAATTCCCAAGGGTATTGGCAATGCCTAGAGCCGCGCTCAACGAATACGACAAACCAACGTGGTCTCGGGGACTGTTGGGGTATGGAACAAGCTTGGCTACAACAGTGTTGATAGCAGTCATCATCTCCTCTCCTTCGTGGTCCGGAGCAGGCGGCTGGTTAGACTCATTCAACGAGGACGGCTTGATCACACTCACTGTGACATACTCAGCGGCCTTCAATGCATACATGGTTGAGTTGGGGTCTGCATACGCCTCGACCGCCAGCGTATCGTGATCCACCCCGGAGAACGCTTCATGAGGCAGGGCCACTCCTCGGAGCAAAATGCATGGGCCAAACTTATCGGTGAGCTTCTTCTTTCGCGACTTTTTGCCCCCCGAGGGCTGCACGTCGCCGTTAAGCTGCGACGGGGCCTCCGCCTGCTTCTTCTTCCGCACTTTTGGAGCAATAACAACCTCACTATCCGGAGCCAGCAGAGCGAACCCACCGGGCCCCGGGTCTGGCTCAATTCGGGTGACTTTAAGCGTCGCAATTGAGGTCGAAGATGGGTACACAGTGATGGGGTGTACAGTGCTCACCGATCTTACCTGGTTGATCATCCACGACTCGAGGAACTGGGCGTGGATCTCGACAATCTCCCAGTCGCTCGGAGTCATGGGCTCTAAATGTACAGTATGGGCCGACTGGACGTTGCTACCGTGGATCTTAATCGACACCGGCTGGCCGCTGTCGAGCCCGAGGCTGAGCGCAAAAGTCGGATCAATCTCAACCAAATCAGTGCGCCCGGGCTCGACTTTGCTCGACATTCCAGTCCACCCGACATATGCATGTTTCTCAGGGCGTTCGCCCTTGATATTCTGGCGGCCCTGCCAGACCAGCTCCAAAACGACATTTTGGGCAGCCTACACCGGTTAGCGGCCGTCGGTCGTCCCCGACTAGTACTTACAATGTTAGAGTTAAATAGCACCCCGGTAACCGAGGACGGAAGGTTCACCAGCGCCGAGCGCAGCGGCGAGTAGGACACGGATCCCTTGTAACTGGACATTAATGGGGTATGGAGAAGGGAAAGAACGGGGATGGGGAGTGACCGGTTCGATATGCGTGGATGTGGGGTGAAATAGGCTCTCCAAGCCGATCTCAGACGAGCCTCGGATGTGCAGCCCCTCCACGCGGGGGAAACGTCCCAACGGCCCGCGCGCCCCACCACACCAAACCAAATGTCATCACCAAACCTGATGAGCCGTTGCTATTGTAATGGACTTGGCTAATGAATGATTGTATCGTAGGATTGGATTACAGAGAGCAAATAGGCAGGTGGGGAGTTGTGGCAATCTTATTTGAAATCATTTCATAATAGCAGGAAGGTCATAATAGCGGGAAGGTCAACAAGTAGAGTGGTAGCGGTAAAGACATGGAACGCTGATAATGTGAACCTTTTTGAGCTCAATTCCATGAAGAGTATATGTAATACATGAATACGGCTTGGGCGCGTTTGGGTTGGGTTAAATGGCTTTCCTAATTAGTGCAACGCGTTTGGCTGGTTGGCTGTAATTAGGGCATTTTGCGCACGCACGGGACGCGCGACGCGTCGATTCCCAAATGTAGCCAAATGGAATTTTTCACGACGCGTAAACACTCAAACTTTCCTCTCTCCACTGCATCGCTTTTCTATCCCCTAATTTTATAACTGATCAAATGTCGCATAATCTATTTGAAAGCTTAGCTTCTGAGGATGCCCTGCCCTCCTCGCCAGCTCCTCCTCCTTCGTCTTTCGGCGGTACCAGATCACAGTTTGGAGACAACTCCTCTCAGTTTGGAGACGATCGGCCAATGGCGGCAATGCCCCCCTCCTCCTCAGCAAACGCGTTCCCTACTAGTGACGGTGCATTTCCATACCGAAGAAGAGAAGGGGAAAACGCGCAGGAAGATGTTGACGGGGACGACCAGCCGATTAGCCGAATCAGGAGACAGGTTCTGGACGCGATCCCAAAAGTCACCGATGCAACCGGTGAAAAGGTACAGGAATCCTTTGCCAACTTCCTCGAGACATTCACCGATTTCTCCGATTCGTCCAAAAAGGATGGTCGGTACTACATTGCCCAGATCAAGGGTCTCAAGACTTATGAGCTGTCAACACTCTACGTTGATTACCAGCATCTGGTCACCGTCGAGAATGGGGTTCTTGCCCAGGCCATTACAGAACAGTATTACCGATTTTTGCCCTTCTTGCAGCGAGCGCTCCGTCAACTGATCAAAAAGTACCAGCCTGACCTGCTGTACAACCAGGTAAGCGCAAAGGAAGACCCATCACAAGACAGATCCACCTTGCCCTCTGCCACTGGCGGGACCAGTACGACTTCTACCGAAGAAGGCGAGAAGATCTTCCAGATTGCGTTTTACAACCTGCCAATGGTGAATCGAATCAGAGACCTCCGAACTGACAAAGTTGGCGCATTGATCAGCATTTCCGGTACCGTCACCCGAACCAGTGAAGTCCGACCAGAGCTGTACAAGGCTACCTTCACCTGCGATGCCTGCCGAGCAGTTGTCGATGGTGTGGAGCAGGTCTTCCGATACACCGAGCCATACATGTGTCCTAACGTTACTTGCCAGAACAGAACCCATTGGTCGCTCAACGTGCCCAAGAGTCAGTTTGTTGATTGGCAAAAGGTGCGAATCCAGGAGAATTCCAACGAGATCCCCACCGGTTCCATGCCACGAACCCTGGATGTTATCCTCCGAGGCGAGATGGTCGAGCGGGCCAAGGCAGGTGACAAGTGTACGTTCACTGGCTGTGAGATTGTCATTCCAGATGTTTCTCAGCTCGGTCTGCCCGGTGTCAAGCCTTCTTCGCAGCGAGATAACCGAGGCGCCGGACGGGGCGGTGAGGGCATGAACGGGGGTGTCCAGGGTCTCAAGGCGCTGGGCGCTCGTGATCTGACCTACAAGATGGCGTTTCTTGCATTCATGGTTCAGGATACCGACGCGGGTGATGCCTCCCGAAATGATGTCCGAGGCGATGGTAACCAGGGCGAGGAGGAGCAGGATGAGCTGCTCAACTCGCTTACTCAGGCGGAGGTCAATGAGCTTAAAGAAATGGTCCATGATGACCACCGGTACTCCAAGCTTGTTGACTCGATTGCGCCAACCGTGTGGGGTCACGAGATGATCAAGAAGGGTATCATTCTGCAGCTCATGGGTGGTGTTCACAAAACCACCATCGAAGGCATCAACCTGCGAGGTGACATTAACGTTTGCATTGTTGGAGACCCATCCACTTCCAAGTCCCAGTTCCTCAAGTACGTTACTGGCTTCTTGCCACGGTCGGTGTACACTTCTGGTAAGGCGTCCTCTGCTGCTGGTTTGACTGCCGCGGTGGTCAAGGATGAAGAGACTGGTGAGTTCACCATTGAGGCTGGTGCCCTCATGCTTGCCGACAATGGTATTTGTGCTATTGACGAGTTTGATAAGATGGACATTGCGGACCAGGTTGCTATTCACGAAGCCATGGAACAGCAAACAATTTCGATTGCCAAGGCTGGTATCCAGGCGACTCTGAATGCCCGTACTTCCATTCTTGCCGCGGCAAACCCAGTCGGTGGCCGATACAACCGGAAGACTAGTCTGCGGGCGAACATTAACATGAGCGCTCCAATCATGTCCCGATTCGATCTATTTTTCGTCGTCCTTGATGACTGCAATGAGCAAGTTGACAGAAACCTTGCTGACCACATTGTCGACCTCCACATGCTTCGAGACGATGCCATCAAGCCGCCATACACTACCGAACAGCTGCAGCGATATATTCGGTATGCGCGAACGTTCAAGCCGGTCATGACTAAGGAGTCCCGAAACCTCATGGTCGAAAAGTACAAGGACTTGCGAGCTGATGACGCCCAGGGATTGGGTCGAAACTCGTACCGAATCACTGTGCGACAGCTCGAAAGTATGATTCGACTTTCGGAAGCCATTGCACGAGCTAACTGCGTGGATGTTATTACTCCTAAGATTGTCATGGAGGCTTATAATCTACTTCGACAGAGTATCATCCATGTTGATAAGGATGACGTGGAGGTTGAAGAAGATGAGGACGAGATTCCACTCCAGGAGAGCAACAATGATACTGTGGCCGATGAGCCTCAACAGTCTGCGGAGAAGCCAAAGAGCAAGAAGAAGGTCAAGATCACATACGACAAGTACACTGCTATGATGAACATCATGGTCCAGTACATTAACAGTCGTGAGTCGGCGGACAGCGACAATGGTGTTACTGCCGAGGAGTTGATTGGCTACTATCTGAATACTCAGGAGGATCGTATTGAGACGGAAGAGGCGCTTAATGACGAGAAGGCGCTTGCTGAAAAGGTATTGCGACGCCTGGTCAAGGACCATATCCTCATGGAGATCAGAGGCGAGGGTCTAATTGAGAATGGCGAAACTGCGGAGAGCGGGTCGGTTGTTTCGTATGTTCTCCACCCGAACTGTGCGCTCTTGGACACGTTGGATGATCCTGAGCCGCAGGGAGACTCTATGGAGACTGATCTTCAGGACTCCAACGACACGACCCAGTAGTGTAAAATAGCTGGTTATTTATGATAATTTATCCGGATTACTGACTTGACTGCTCTAAGCTTTGTATAGAATTGCTGACTGCCTTGATTGCTTGGCCCATATAATTGCTGACTGCCTTAATTGCTTGGCCTATAGAATTGCTGGCTGCCTTAATTGCTTCGCCCATATAGAATGATTCGACGCGAAAATAAGTCACGGTCAATTAATTACAAAATTAATTAAATAAACCTTACGCGACAGCTGCCCTCAAGGACAGTCCCACTGGCGCGTCGGGACCGTCGCGCGCGCAAATTGGCGCGCCTCCAGCCCGCGACGCGTAATTTATTGCCCTTTCGAAATCAATTTTGTCTTTTTCACTCACCTCCAAGGACACTACGAATAAAAAACACATAAAGACGCAATGTTGGAAGCTAAGCTCGATCAGGCCGGTGTTCTCAAGCGAGTAAGTGCTCAATTACACAAGTAAACGCGTGTGCTAACTGAAAATAGGTCATCGAGGCTATCATGGTTATGGTAGGCGAATGCAACTTTGATTGCTCTGAGACTGGTATCTCTGTCCAGGCCATTGACAACTCACACATTTCGCTTGTCTCCCTGCAACTGGGGTCCGACGGTTTCAGCACTTTCCGAAATGACCGTAACATGACCCTTGGTGTTAACATCAACTCCCTCAACAAGCTGTTGCGATGTGGTGGTAACGATGACATGCTGACCCTCCAGGCTGAGGATACTTCCAAGCTCACCATCATCTTTGAGGACTCTAAGCAGGACAAGATCTCCGAGTTCAACCTGAAGCTTTTGGACATTGACCAGCAGCATTTGGCGATCCCAGACACTGAGTACGATGTGACCATCACCATGGCCTCTGCCCAGTTCCAGAAGATTGTGCGAGACCTGTTTGCCATTGAGGAGTCCATCAAGATTGAGGCCAACAAGGAGGGGGTCCGATTCTCCTGCGAGGGTGATTTCGGGGATGGTTCCATCAACATCAAGCCATTCACTGATGCCGACACTGAGGCCAATTCCACCACCATTCAGGTCTCTGAGCCAGTCACTAACACTCTTAACGGTCGATACCTCATTGACATTTGCAAGGCCGGCAGCCTCTCCGACCAGGTCACCCTGCGAATGGTTCCAGACAAGCCAGTGGAGATTGAGTTCAAGCTGCCAAACGGGTACCTGCGGTACTATCTTGCTCCAAAGATTGACGAGGAGTAGTTTTTGTCTAAGCAAAAGCCTGCGGCGGCTGTGTATTTATTACTTATTAGATTGTAGTTGTTTTTAGTCTAGTTTCTATTCTATTGTTAGTGACCATTCTGGGTTTGACCCCAGCCGCATCTGGTGCGGCGTGAATCTGAGCCGCATTTGGGTTGAATCAGCCGTACCTGGTGAGCCGCATTGGGCGGTGTCGCGTTCCCACAGCAACGCGCGCGTTTCGCGTAGGAAGAAAACACAAACACCTCCGCCCCAAAGAGCCATTAAAGCGTGTACCGAAAAGAAAAAAATCCCCCGCCAGTATAAGCGGACTGTTATCTTTGCGACACTGATTTCTCTCCCGGGACTGGAGATCACCCTTGTCCGTCCAACGATCTAAAATGGCGTCTTCTCGCAGGGTCCCGGTGCTTAATTCCACCTCGGTCGGGACCCAGGAATGGGTCGACAAAGAGACTACGCTGGCACGGGACCTGGTAGTCGCAGATGTAGAGGACTTTGCGTACACGGCCCGTAGGGACATTGAGTGGTTGAACGAATATGTGTCTGATATCTTGGAAGGTCAGCAGGAATGCCG
>JAKTQL010002504.1:102422-113435 GCA_030558815.1 Blastobotrys malaysiensis
CCCCTCTGGCGGTGTCGCCGTTTAAGGTGTCCAAGAGCTCATCCGCTTTGAATAGGTTAGATAATACCCCGTTGAGGTTGTTCCGGAGTGCTGCCCTTCCCAGTGGTGGTCAGAAGATACCTGATCTCAAGCCCACGACTCAGAAAGTGCTTACTCCGGCAGCATCAATCGAAGAAAAGGCGCAAAGCATTGAGCTGAGTAAAGAGAAAGAAGACGCAGGGTCAGGTGAAGAGGATTCCTCCTTTATCGCTATTAGTCGGTCAATTAAGCCAACCCAGGCGGAGAGCACTAATACCACCGGAACCAATGAGGCTATCCTACAGGACGTTGAGGCTACTGCGAATGAATCGACGACAAAGTCGCACGTTGAATCACATACTTCAGAGTCCTCTGTACCTGAAAAGGTCGACGCGGAGACTTTAAGTGGCCGGTCCGCCAAGCCTTTGTCGGAGGAGAAGATTCCTACGTCTGAAGACAAACCTCAGAAAGAGAGTGATAGCCACTCTATCTCGAATAGCAAGGAATCTCAACTGGAGGTTGAACACAAGGAAAAGGAAGCAGAGACTAACAATAATGGTGAGGACAATGAGGGTGAGAACGGGGGCGAGGACGGGGACGAGGACGAGGACTCGCCCAAAGTTACTAGATCTACTTTCGGGTTTGCTAGCTTGCCGGCGAAACAGCCCATCACCAAAAAGTCTTTTGCCAAAACCCCATCAACCGTCCTCATGTCGGAAAAGCGACTCAATGCTAGTGGTATGCTCTCTCGGCTGCGAAAAGATCCCACGCCATTTGAGGCTAAATTGGCTGAGACCAAGGTTCCCATTTCCAGTGGCTCTGTTTCTAATAACTCTAGTGCTACTACCACAGCTGTGGCTGGTGACTCGACTATTGCTACTTCCGTTGACTACTCGTCCAAGCGAAGCTCGAGAACAGAAATATCCGAGCACGATCTGCCTCCCCCTTCGCCAATTCGGAACGATTCAAGGGTCTCTGTCTACTACCCTCGAATTGAGTCCAAGGCTAAATCGACCTCACCTCCAAGGACGAAAGAAACTCTACAAAAGAATGCCTCGGCAAAGGAGCCGTCAACACAAACGGACTATGAGTACGTTGGACCCATCAAGCTGTCAAGGTCTCTTTCTCCAGAAAAACAAATTGCTGCGTCTAATGAGAGTTCACGTCCACTAACGGCTCCAAGCCCGATCAAGTATCCTGATCCAGCCGCCCTACCGTCACGTACACTCTCTCAAAGTTCGCAAAAGTCCAACTCTTCACAGACTTCGCAGAGATCGTTTACGGCAAAGCTACAATCAACGTTCAACAAACATAACTCCCCCCTTCCGCCGCCTTCTGCAGTAAAGAAGGACCCCAAATCCCCGTCTAGATCTCCAATGCGGCACTTTTCTGGTCACAACAAGGGTAATCCCGAATCTCCCAGTATTATGTCGTACACTGCAGGCATGTTTAAAAGGGCTAAGCAGCTACTCTTTGATCATGACCAGCCCGGCAGCCCTACCAAGAACCTCGACCGTTCTGGCAGCCCGACCAAGAACCTAGATCGTTCTGGCAGCCCGACCAAGAACCTAGATCGTTCTGGAAGCCCCACCAAGAACCTAGATCGTTCTGGCAGCCCAAGTAGGAGACCACTGCATTCGGGTGCCGAGGACGAAAGTTCAAAAACTACGCAGCACCATCCCGGCTCGGCTCTACCGCCACAGAAACCTGCACCTCGGTCTCCACAGAAGGATACAGTGTCGCGACTTCTTGCTCCTACATTTGCGAGTGCAAATCGGCGCGCACAATCTCCAACGAGAGACCGGCCCGGTAGTCCATTAGCTAAGAAGGCTACCGCACCATACCCAGAGATTAAGCGTACTAAGGTTGTCTCTCTAGACTCTGACGAGGGAGGCAATGATATCTCAGCCAAGGTTGCCGAAGCAGAAGATTCAAAACGTGCTGCCACAGCTGCAAAGCCAACGACGAAAGCGCCAGAACATAAAAGCCATGGTTTGACGTCAATCGAACTCAAGGCAGGTGCCAACCTCAAGTCTCAATCGACTACAGCGAAGAAATTGCACCAGGGTCCAGCGCCATCCCAGAGCACAACCACTGCTCCTCAGCCATCTACTAAGCAGCCTTCGAAAGAAGAATCCACCGCAAAACAAGCAATACAGCAGAAGCCTTCTTCTTACAAGCCATTGACTATAAAGATACCCATGGCTGCGCAGAGGGAGATGGAGCAAAAGAAAAAAGAACGGGAAGGAGCCAAGGTTGCATCTTCAAACAGGACTTCCTCGGCAGCTCCGTCTTCGATTCCACAGGCAGTCAAGACAAAATCATCACAGTCTGCTCTGAAGCAAAAGACCAAAGCTCAAGAGCCAGCTCCAGCGAAGCGGGCATACACTGCAGAGAGCGAAAATCGACAGCCGCTGCAACAACCCAAGCTACAGCCGCGGGGAACTACTGGCCAAGCAAAGCCGGGCTATAAGCAGCCCAGCACTGCTACCCAGTCATCCTCTTCTGCTGCTTCTGCTGCTGCGGTGGCGGCGACAGGCTCAATTAAGCGAACTTCTGATCAAGCTCATCTTGAGACACCTTCTGAGAAGCGCGCGATGCGCATCCCCAAGGCTGGTGGCCCTGGATACAAAAAGACTGGTAACCAAACGCCAAGTCTGATGAAGTCTACTATTGTACAACAGGCCAAGGCTGTGGGTAACAATGGGATCCCACAAGTTGACGGCGTTAAATTCTCCAATGACAAGATTACATTTGCTTCTGTCAATGGTAGTGGTGCAAGGCCAGCTCCAAATCCGTTCCGTCAAAACCCTAGCGTGTCAGCGGCTAATATCTCTACGCCTAAGGCAACGACTTCGTCACTGTTTGGTGGGTCGAAGAGTAGCAACCGGCCAAATGCTGGTGATGACATTGTCTTGCCTGAGATCATGTCAGAATCAGAAGATGACGACGACGGAAACGTTCTCCAGGATTGGGCCAATTCGCCCCAGTTAAGGGATGTGCTTCTCAAGCAGCAGCAGGTGGACCCAGACTCTGTTTTCGGACCCATTGCGCCGCTGCAGATGGAGGAGGTATTCAAGTCATCTCGGCTTTCTAGATTCAGGCCGCGGAGTTCGTCAGCAAACTGGTCTGGTCAAGACAAGCTGAGTCAACAGGAGATTGACCAGTATGCTTCAAAGATGGGCTACAAGAACCCATAAATTATATAAACTGTAATGATGACATGAATTGGTTAGCGTAATACACTAATGATCATAATACTGCATTAATGGTTACAATATAGAGTACGTCTGAAAAGGAATTAGAATCAAAAACAGAATAAATTCATCAGCAGGAAGCAATAATAAGTTAAAGGGGTCATAACATGGGCACCACAATTAGTAGTGGTATCGGAAGGTAGCGTTCTGCTTATCGGTCAAATCATCAAAGGCGTGTTCGAGGGCAAGATCCTCCTGGGCAGCACCCTCAGCAATAGCCTTATCCTTCTTTCGGTTGCAGTAGACAAGCCACAATCGCAGGCCGCCAAGCATGCAGATGAGAAGGACGTAGCAGACCAAGTTGGTGATGAACGCGGTGTGGTATCGTGGAGCTTCAGAGGCAAGGAAAGTCTGAGGACCAACAGCATTACCGGCAGCCCAGAGAATGAAGTTGAGGGCAACGGCAATGGACTTCTTAGTCTGACCAGCGACATTTCGAGAGATGAGCGACATACCGAGGTTCTGAGTACCCCAGAAGGACATGGTGATGTAGTAGCAGAAGAGCAGGCCTGCCTTTCGCTCGGTGGACTCGTCGAACTCCACGGAGAGGAAGACTACAGTACCAGCGATGGAGAGCAGTGGGAAGCCCATCATGACGTAGATAGTCTGATCGGTCTTCCTGGCGAGCCACGCGGAGCCGAACAGGATGATAATGATGTAGGCGCCGAGCACCATGGCGAGCAGCTGGGTCTGGAGCACGGTGAAGCCGAGGGAGTTGACGATGATACCCTGGAAGGCACCAAGACCACCACTAGAGACACAAGTGAAGAACTGGACCATGGCGTAGCAGTAGAGCTGGGGGTCCTTAACAGCCTCCCAAAAGTGATCCCATCGGAACTTCTTGTTCTGAAGACCAGTCTGGTTCTCTCGCACTCGCTCGACCATGAGCTTCTTCTCCTCCTCGCTCCAGCACTTGGCTCGCATTGGGGAGTCTGGCATCCAGAAGAAGACACCAACACCAAAGACGCAGGTGGTGGCACCATAGACAATGAAGATGATCTGCCAGGACGCGAGGTTGGCGTTCTCGATGAGGGAGAAGCAGTATGCAAGGAGACCGCCAATGATCTGGTTAAGACCATTCATGCAGTACCAACAAGCGACAATGTAAGCCTGCTCGCTTCGCTTGTACCACATGGAAGTGAGAATGAGGAAAATGGGCTGGCAGCAGCACTCGAAGAACCCGAGCAGGATTCGGCAGATGAGCAGACCGGTGAAGTTAGTGCAGGCAGCGTGGCAGGCGAGGACGGCACCCCAGCACACAATGTTGAGCGAAAGGTACTTTGCGATGGGCACCCGCTGGATGATCCAGTTGGTAGGGAACTCCCACACCAGAATGGTGAGGTAGATGCAGGTGGTGAGCCACGAGTACTCCTGGCCAACCAGGTTGGTGTCCTCTCGGATACCCATGATGGAGGCGAAAGATACGAGACCCTTATCTAGACCCTGCGCCAAATATGTGATGATGATGATGGGCAGGATACGCTTGTTAATCTTCCACAGCAGCTTCTTGTTGGTCTCCTCATCGATGTAGACCGCCTCGGCGCTGGCATATTTGGCAACGTCGGAATCAACTCGCTCGAGGTGTTCCGAGGCGAGCTGCTTGATATCCTCAGCTTCTATATCCCTGTTGTCAGTCATTGGATATTGAATGACTATTACTGGTGTGTATTTTTTATCCACGGATTATCTGGTCTTTCTCACCATGATTTATATATCCGAAGACCATCTCCCTTTCCCCACCTTTTTCACTCTCGCAGATTCATTTTACCGGCCCACCTAGCCCCCAGCTTGTTTGCATCGATCTCTCCCCGGCTGTGGGGTAAATTGTGCGCCAACGCCCTCTGATTTACCTACGGGGGACACTCTATCTCGGACCATTCTCCCCCCGGCCTACGCACTAGTATATGAGTTCCTCACTGATATGCTGGTTTGAAATTCTGTTGGAATACTGCATTCGGAGGAAGGGAGGCCCTGCTGCACCGTATGTCTCTTCGGTCTCCCCCGCAGCTCCTACACTGTACTAGTATGACTACACTTGCCTAATCCTGGTTACGTACGTGCGTACGTACGTGACATACCGCAAGGCTGTACTACACCGTGCGGCCATATTTGGTATCTACAAACCACGGCAATATGGTCGATCGACACAGATATCTACTCTATAGCTTAGCTGCCGCGTCTTTTTTTTTTCGCTCATCAGTTCATAGGAGTGCGGGATAGTACTCAACAGTTTGGCCACATGGATCCAAAATGTGCGGGATAGGAATTCCACTCCCGCATCTGTCGTCGTTTCCATCCTCTCGTTTTGCATACCCCTGCCAAGCTGTATACACGGATATGCTCAATAACTCCGCTTTTTACCACTCGGGTTATTCTCCTTCCGAGTATTCGGTCCGTAAGGTGCTAAGGGTGGGGTAGCTGCATGCAACGGCCTATTCAGATACCCCGAATGTGGGGGATCATCCGCCCGTTAGTACCCCCAAACGAGGGGTATATGATAGAGGGGCCACGCACTTTATTCGAGTATTCTCAATCCATAGGAGGACCAGAGACGAGAGAGAAAAAATGCCTAGTCACGTTGAGAACATCCCATTGCAGGAGGTGCATGGCCACATCAAGAAGCTCATTACCAGCCTGGCGGCCATTGAAGACAAGGAGGGCAAGTTTGTCTTCGAAGTCGACGGCATGACCATCGACACCAAGAGCTGGAACGGGTGGGACTGGACCCAGGGCATTGGTCTCTACGGCATGTGGCATTACTACCAGATGACCAACGACCAGGAGACGTGGAACCTCATGTCCGAGTGGTACGAGCGAAAGTTCCGGGAGGGCACTGTGCCAAAGAACATCAACACCATGTCTGCCTTCCTCACTCTTGCTTACATGTATGAGGCGACCAACGACCGACGATACGTGGGCTATCTTGACTCGTGGTGTGAGTGGGCCGTCAATGACCTCCACCGAACCAAGCACGGCGGTCTCCAGCATGTCACTTACCTCAGCGACAACCACAACCACCTGTGGGACGATACCCTCATGATGACCGTCATGCCATTGACCAAGATTGGTAAGCTGTTGAACCGACCACAATACGTTGAGGAGGCCAAGAAGCAGTTCCTGCTGCACTTGCAGTTCCTCGCTGACCGAAAGACCGGTCTGTACTACCACGGCTTCACGTTTGAGGGTAACCACAACTTTGCCAACGCTCTGTGGGCCCGAGGCAACAGTTGGATCACCATTGTGTTGCCAGAGTTCCTCGAGTTGCTCGATCTCCCGGAGACTGACGGATTCCGACAGTTCTTGGTGGAGATGTTCCGAGAGCAGTGTGAGGCCTTGGTCAAGTGCCAGGATGAGAAGACCGGCATGTGGCACACTCTGCTCGACGATCCTACCTCGTATCTCGAGGCTTCGGCCACTGCAGGCTTTGCATACGGCATTCTCAAGGGCATTCGACTCAAGCTGCTGCCAAAGGAGTACATGAGCTGCGCTGTTAAGGCCATTAAGAGCGTCATCTCCAACATTGGTGAGGATGGTGAGCTCGACAACACTTCCTTCGGTACCGATATGGGCCGAAACCTCCAGTTCTACAAGGACATTCCAATCACCCCAATGCCTTACGGCCAGGCTATGGCTATCATGGCCTTGGGTGAGTTCCTTAAGCTTTACTTGTAAATAAGAGTCTGCGACGCGGTTTTTATGTATAACGATATTATGAATTCTAGAAATTTTACTACCTGTTTTTCAATACCAGACCACTTTTATTGTAATACAATGTCAACTGCTATTGCGACCATTCATCGGATTTATCCTGAAATGCCAGTCCCATCTATTGCACATGAATTATAGCATAGAGTAACTGTATCGGTCGATTTTTCGACAAAAAGAAAGCCTAGCCCACCTTCCGCACGAAATTGGATCGCATGCAGACTAAGGACCAGCTGTATACCAGTAGATTATCGTGCCCCTCCATGCACTACCAGGTAGTCGCGCATCGGTGGGTCTGTATCTTTGTATTTGTATTACAGACTCGCTTGATATAAAATCTCCCCCACTAAAAGATGGAGAAAAAAGCATTGTCCCAGGCAATTTCAATTAAGGTGGGGGTTCGAAAAGAAATCGGTATTAATCGGTTGCTCCTTTTACTACCTCGGTATCTCCGTTTCCTCCACCATTAGAATTCCCCCATGGCTTGACTTGAGTACTTTTAATTACTCACCCTGAGAAAATGGGCGGGGATTGAGAGCAGTTAGGGTTTCTCCAATCACCATGTACCGAAATGTTTGGGAAGCGGCATTCTATGTCGCTGTTAGGGCTTTTTTAAAAGATCTAGTAAAGCGATAATTCACTCGGAAAGCATTCCCGTGCTGTTATTAGGGGTTTATCAACTGCCATATTAAAATTTAGTGCCGTCGATGTACAAAACACTTGGCGTGGCGTAGCTGCTTCGGATTGTCAATAGCCCGGCATGTCTCCTACCTGTACATTTCAATGCATGGTATTTTCGTACAGGGGCTATACCCTGGTACACCAGCAATCTCACTTTCGCTTCTCAGCTATTCCTCTTCTCTTTAGGCTGGATATGACAGAATGCCGAGCTCACCAGTTTTCTATGCTTCCTTCAGTGAAACGAAATTCTATTTGTGTCCATACTAGGTAGCTAGAAGGTCTAAAAAATTTAGATGTACTAATAATGCTTCTCTGGGATCAGCTATCTCCGAGTCAAGAATACATTCCCATGAGAAAATAAAATGCTGGCACAGGCTTAATTGCTGGAATTGAATTCAATGTATTAGTAGATAACTGTGAAAGTTCTAGTTCTTCACGGTAAATCGGAGCCATTTCTTTATTTTGTTTTTGGTAGTGGCAGATTGAATGTACTGATATTAATTGGATTGCCCAAGTTGCTCACTTTATCGATCTGTAATTTATAAGTACCGGATAATACCTACCTGATAATTGATTTTATATTCGGCAGAATACCTTTGTACCTGGATATTCAGCTTTCTAGATGTGCCATCTTTTGTTGATTTTGAATTTAATGTACATTTTGTCACCCAGGAAATAAATACCAGGGCTCCATACCCACTTCAGGGCAGTATGCTACGGTAAACAATAAAGTCACATTGGAATTCCATGATTAGATAAATTGGGATTGGCGAAATGGTTCGAATTCATTGCCGTAAGACTGAGTGCATTGGAAATTACTAATGCGCCAGCTAGATATTACCCCAATCATATACAAGGGATATCAAGTCATCCTTCCTCAGGACATGAGCCTTAAATAACTCACGTACATTGCCTGTATCTTACTATTTATTAAGATGCCAATAATATAAGCCGCATTTTGTGCGGCTGATATAAGGTGTCGCGCACGCAGAATTTTTCATCGTGCGGCAACACTGGCTAACATTAATAAGCTTCTGATCTGTAGTTAATCCGCCATTAAACAAATATGTCGGAGGAAACGAAGATGCCTGATGATGCGACCATCGAAAAGATGGTGCAGTCCGAATGGGACCGACTGAAATATCGTCCTGCTCCTGGTGAGCCGGCTCTACCACCGCAACTGAGATATGTCAAAGATCAGACTCCGGAACAGTACGCCGAAGAGCTCAAGAAGTTGCCGTTTTTCATGACCCAATTAGATAAAGATGGTGACGATAATGAAATGATTGAAGCTCTGCAGGCTCTGCAGTATGAAGGCGAGCCTCACGAAGTGGCCGAGAACTTTAAAGCTCAAGGCAATGACGCATACCGGGTTCGTAAATTCAAGGACGCCATTGAATTCTACAACAAGGGTATTGAAGTAAAGTGCGATCGAGATAATGTCAACTCGGCACTCTATTTAAACCGAGCTGCGTGCAATCTGGAACTCAAGAACTATAGAAAGTGCATCAACGACTGCAAAATGGCACTCAAGTACACACCAGACAACGTCAAGGCACTCTACCGTGCAGCACGTGCGTACTTTGCAATTGATAAAGTACAAGAATCACTCGACTGCATTAAATACGGCCTTGAATTTGATCCAACAAGTCCTTCGCTTAAGGAATTACAGACCAAAGTCCAGGAGCGGGAGAAAAAACTCAAGGATCTCGAGGCGAAGCGAAAGGCCGCTGAGGAAATCAAACAGACCAAGAAGATGAATTTGGATCTAGCTATTCAGTCGCGAAACATGACATTGATGTTCACTTCTGAGCGTCCCGAAAGTTATTCACACTCTACTGAACAGATGAAGATTGCTTTAGACAATGACATGGATCCTACCTCTGCTCTTTTGATTCCATGCCTATTCCTATACCCACTGGAGCTCGAATCTGATATCATTACCGCTGATGCAGATGGTGCTACTATTAATGACAACTTGCAGACGATCTTTGCAGAGGACCCCCAGTGGTTTGCCAAATCGAAGAACGCAAAGACAGACTATGCGCTCGCAAACATGCAAGTATTCGCGAAGACTCAGAGCGGCGGACTGGCAAAGATCCCTAAGAATTCCACCATTAAAAAGGTTCTTTCCATGCAAAAGCCGGTTATCCCGGTCATTGACAACTTCGCCAGGTTTTACGTAGTGCCCAAAAACCGAGCGCAGGACTTCTTGGGTTCCTGGAATAAAGAGCATGCAGCTGCCCAGCTGAAAAGCACTGAGTAACTATATTGGTAATAGAAAATCTGCGGAGTGGGTGTTTGGAAAACGTGTATCATCATTAATTAGCTAATCATTAGAAATTACAAGCCTATGAAGGGTTATATGTTTCAATTGTACAGTCAAAAAGCCGAAGACTTAATGGCACATCATTTGTAGACATGGTTGGATTCGGATCTTCAAGCAGGTCAAAGCTCCGGACATTAAACTCGCTGTAGTTGTCGTTGCTAGTGTCGAAAATCATTAGATCGTTCAGGTAGGAACTCTGGCCCATATCAGACTTCCAACAATGCGTTTGCGACTGGTCCGGGGCAGGAGAGTTGCCCGCCGAGGTTGGCGCCTGGGTCACATTGATAGGAGAAGCCTTAGGCTTTAGTAGCTTAGACGGAGCATTGGTTGGTGTGTTTGCTTTGATCGATGATGGCGTAGACACACTGCCATCCGAAATTTCGCCCTTAATAATATTAAGCGTGTCCATGAGGAGGCCGCTCAGCTCGGCGGAATTGATTATGAACGGTGTGTCCATAAGAGCCAAGAGTCCGTTCAGAAGCTTGTCTCGCAGAGTCAAATTTTCAGGAGAAAACGACTGGCAGTGGATAATGGCAATCTTAACAAAGAAAGTGATAGCATCGTGAATATCCTCCCCGCTAGCACCAATCGATGCAGAGACTTCAACATCATCAATGTCCATGCTGTTATCACCTTCATCACTTTGCTGCTCTTGACCATTATCACTCTTTTCCTCGCCCTTGTTGTTATTGCTATTCGTTTTTTCTTCCGAAAGTTGAACAAGCTGATCCAGGCACTTGAGGACGGAAGCTGAGTAGTTAGTTAGAACATTTTCCATCGCAGAATCGGCTACAGCATCGACGATTTCAAAAATAGCGCTCACTGCATTCTTCCCATCTACCAGGGAGAATCTCGGAAATTTGTCAGATTCAAGGAAGCAAACCTCAGTGCGAATAAGTAACTTGCGACTGCATTCAACTCAATTCTTGTTGGGTCCAACTGTGAGAGAAACTATGCGACAACTCGATGCCAAGAATGCACAGAATCCGGCTTATGTCATCGACCGTATTAACATGGACTTTG
>JAKTQL010002504.1:125752-143532 GCA_030558815.1 Blastobotrys malaysiensis
ACCTGATGGTTCGCAGTTGTCTTTGCCCTGACAAATATTGGGCTGAGAGTGAGTAGACTCTAGGGTTCACTAGGAGACTGGCCCGGTTTGTCAACGTGAAAAGTATAAATACAGTGGGGGACGACCGAGAGCTTAATCTATCTAGACTAATAAACACACTCCTCGCGACCGAGTAATACTGGATCCATCGGTTTGGTGTAATGATTGGCGCACTACATGCATTGCTGGCCATAGCGGCCGTTGTCATGCCGGGATTGGCATTCGACCCTGGCACCGGTAATAACGTTATTGTATACTGGGGGCAGAATTCTGCAGGCGAGGCCAAATCGGAGCCCTCCTTGGCGGATTTATGCAGCGACGATTCGACCGATGCAGTGGTCATTGGGTTCCTCAACGTTTTCCAGTCCGATGGCGGTCTTCCCGCCCTCACGCTGGGCAATGGGGCCTGTTCCAAGCGATTCAAGGACACCAATCTCTACGACTGCTCGGATATCGGGGACGAGATTGTCAAGTGCCAGGACAAGGGCAAGAAAGTGCTACTTTCGCTGGGAGGCCCTACTGGGTCATATGGCTTTGACAATAAGAGCCAGGCGATCTATTTCGCCGACTCGGTGTGGAATCTGTTTGGTAATGGGGTCTCGAAAACAAGGCCGTTCGGCAAGGCCGCGGTGGACGGGTTCGAGCTCGACATCCAGGGCGGACAGAGTAAGCAATACGACGCGTTCATCACTCAGCTACGTACCCACTTCGACTCTGACAAATCTAAGCCCTGGTACCTCTCGGCCACTGCCCCGTGCCCGAACCCCAACGATTATGTCAACTCGGTGGCGGAGCTCGACGTCGACTGGGTCGTCATTCAGCTGTTTAGGGGCTACTGTCTCAACACGACGATTGATCTGTCGGGCAAACCGGGGGATCAGGTGGGCAATTGGGGCGATTTACTCGGCAAGAACAAGAGCGCATTTCTCGGGGTCAGTGCGTCGCCCCATAGTCCGGCGGCGTTCTACGCGTCTGGGGACCATGTCTCCGACATGGCCAACTCAATTGGGTCTGGATCCTGTCAATTCGCCGGGGTAGCAGTGTGGGACGCGTCGCTCTCTGCTGCTAATGGCGACTTTGCCGACAAGGTCAAGTCTAGTCTCAAGAAGAACAAGTGTGCTAAGAGCAGCGAGGTTGAGACTTCGCCGCAGCCAACGTCGTCGACGGCTGAGAAGCACACCACCGCTACGGCTACAGCCACCGCCACAGCCACCGCCACAAAGCACAATCCGTCATCGATCACCTCAATGGACGAGGAGGTGGTTACGATCACGCCAATCCCCGGCGCAAAGACCAAGACGGTCACAGAATGTGCGAACCACGTCGGTAAGAAGTGTACCCGGCGGATCATCATCGAGGTGCCCGGGAAGACCACCAAGACCTACCTAATTGAGCCCGGTCCAACTACTTTAACGATCCCCGAGAACGAGTCGGCGCCTGTGGTCCCCGGTGCCAAGACCAAGACGGTCACCGAGTGTCCGAACCACGTTGGCAAGAAGTGTACTCGGCGGATAGTGATTGAGGTCCCTGCCCCCACCACCACTTCGTGATCTTAATTCCTGCTAGATTTTTTTTCTTATTTTGTTTCTAATATTCACATTGTTATTTATTTATTCCTTTTTATTATTTCTCTCATATAAATATAGGTTTTAATGCAGTTACGAGTACGCCGGCGGCAGCTGAGAGTGCTGCCAGGTATAATAAGCTAGCCGCAAGGTCGGCTGCCATTTGCGCTTCACCGCCTGGGCGAATCGCCGGTCTGCATTGGAGAGCATGGAGATGAACCAATTGTTGTCTTCCCACGACACGAGGCAACACGCGCCGCCGTACACGCCGCAGCTCACCGCATGGAACTCATTGGGGCCCGTCACCTTGTAATACGTGTTACGATCGAGGCTGTTGAACTTGTCCGCGTACTGCTGAATATTCCCCATGGGCAACCGCGGGCCCACCGACACGTACCGCATCGAGAGCTCGTCGAACAGATCCTGCGCCGCCTCCGGGTTCCACGGCAAAGGGTCCTGCTTGGTGGTCAGCCGCAGGTTGACCTGGCCGACCTTTGAGAGCCACAGCGCCAGCTCGTCCGCCTGTGGAGACTCCAGAAACGCCCAGTATGCGGACAGAAAGCTCACCACCAGGGAGCGAAAGTCTGGTCGCGGCACCAAATCGATGAGCGCTGGGGGTGCGTCTGCGGAAGCTGGCGGAGGCGGCGGAGAAGGGGACCTCTGTGCGGCCGGGCTCTGTGTCTGGTGCGGGGAGTCCACCGGAGCGCCTGCTGTCGCCGAAGCGCCTCTCAGGGACGCGATAATAGCCGACATGGTTGTACTTTGAGGTTTGAAAAGATCGCCAGGGTTAATAAGAAAGGGCAAAATAAGCAGCCAACTTAAAGCCCGCCTGCATTAACGGAGCGACCGCCGTTGTCGGCTGTTTGGGCAATATGCACTCCGGGGTGGACCCCTATTTGCGCAGGGCGATAACGCACCACAGAGACACTATGGGAGGGGCAGGTCGGAAATTAGACGTAGCGGCCATGGCCCATGCTGGATCGCGCGTGGAGGGCCGAAAAGGCCGACCCGGGACGCGTCAGCAGCTTTTCGTCCGTGCTGTGCCGGGACGAGATGCTCGCGGAGGAGGTATTGCTGAACACGGTGAACCCATCGGTGGAGCGCTTTTTGGCGTGGTCAGCGGGGGACCCGTGGATCGTCTCGAGCCGGTATTTGCCGGGGAACTTCTCCTCCTCAATGACGGGGGAGGGGGGGTTTGACAAGTCGCGCCGCATGCGGCTCGTGCGGCTCAAGCGGCGGGCTTCCCCCGCCGACTGGATAAACGGCTTGCCAATAAAGTTCATGGACGGCGAGGTGCGCCGCAGCGATGCGACTGGCAGGTTCGACAGCGAGTCGGGAGAAGTGGACGCCCTTGATGGAATGGGGGTCATGGAGCGGCTGCGGGGAGAAGGCGTATTGGTAGGGGATCCTTTGACCGGGGTGACTGGTTTGGGCAGCGAGGACTTGAAGTGCGCCACACGGGTCTCGAGGCTCTTCATCTGGTCGAGCATACCATGGATCTTGCGTAGGGACTTGGAGGAAGTCATGCGCGGCAGGCTTGTGGCGGTGGTTTTGCTCACCAGCCCGTTTGGAGAGGACGAGACCATGGCCCCCGAGGACGACACGTAGTAGAACGGCGGCGGGGACCGGTCTGCGGTAGCAGTGACGGGCGAGGTGACTGCGGACGGGTCCGACATGCGCATTCGGCTGGTTCGCAGCAGTGGTGCGGCTTGTGCGGCTGACGACTCCCCGCCATTAGTGGCGGTGGTGGTAGTATTATTATTGGGGGAGGTGGCTTGTGCGGCGGAGGGGTGATTAGCCGCACCTCTATTTGGAGTGCTGGGCGGCGACTGGCCCTGGGCCTCCGCCAACTGTCGCTCCAGTAGCTCGATGCGCGAGTTGGCCACAGACAGCTCCTCCTTGGTGTCACGCAGCTCGTCCTTGGACCGCTGGAGGTCTACAGCTAGGGTATCCTTTGTCGCCAGCTCCGACTCGAGCATTGCAATCTCCTCCAGACTGCCATAATACTTTTGTTCCAGATCCTCTAAAGAGCTCTTGGTGATCCGCTCGTTGCGCTCCATGTCGTCATTGGTCATTTCAATCTCCATGAGCCGCTTGCTCACCTGTTTGTGCGCCTCCTGGAGGGACGCAATCTGCTTCTGGAGGCTCGCCTGGGTGCCGCCATACTCCTTCTGCAGGTCGTTGTACTTGCGTTTCCACACCCCGACCTCAGACGTCGCCAGAGCCACCTTGTTGGACAGATCCGTGAGCCGCTGTTCCGACTCTTCGAGCTCCAGCTCCAACTCCTTCTCCAGTTCCCGGGAGGACGCCTGGAACTCTGCCAGCTCCGCCTCCAGCTGGGCTATCTGCTCCTTGGCGTTACGGTAACTCTCGGCGGACATGAAATCTATTTCTCTGTGAATATATACGGTGTAAGCCTCCCGGCCGGGACGAATAACCCCTCGTGTACTGGTGTGCTGGTGATACACGGATGATCTGGAGGCCCGTAAACAGGGAGCGAAGAAAACCTTTCCACCCCAGCCCCACGGGCTTCCCCTGCCGCTACCAGGGCTCCCACCCGGAAATCGCCCTCCACCCCCCTCAGGGACCTTCAATTGCTGCTCCCGGACCCCATGCCGCGCTCAATTCGCCTCCTCCTCCGCAGAGACTGGTCAGTTTTGCCTTTTCCCCCTCCCCGCCTACCCCTGACCGTCCCATGCCAGTCCCCCTCGACACTTTTTGGTGTGGTGTGGCGCGCGAGGGCCGCTAAACGACACGACATCACCACGACCCTCTACACCCACACGACACGAGAGATTCAGTAAAATGGTGCGTAAATGGCGATTTCCCGACGTAGATTGGCGCGGTTTTCTGGCTAACACGGTGTAGGTTGTTTTGGCGGCGTCGATTTGTACGCGGGGCGGTAAGGCCATTCTGTCGCGACAGTTCCGCGACCTCCACAAGGACCGGGTCCAGGCTCTGCTGGCGAGCTTCCCCAAGCTGGCCCAGCGGGGGTCGCAGCACACTACGGCGGAGGACGAAAATGTCCGGTACGTGTACCAGCCGCTGGAGGAGCTGTACGTGGTGCTCATCACGAACCGGCAGTCGAACATTCTGCAGGACATTGAGACGCTGCGGCTCATGACCTCGGTCGTCTCCTCAATTGTGCGCAACGTGGACGAACGGGAGGTGCTCCACCGGGCGTTTGATCTGCTGAGCGCGTTTGACGAGATTGTGACCCTTGGGTACCGGGAAAACCTCAACTTGCCGCAGGTCGAGACCTTTTTGGCGATGGAGTCCCACGAGGAGAAGATTCAGGAGATCATTGAGCGTAACAAGGAGCTTGAGGCGGCCGAGGAGCGTAAGAAGCGGGCCCGGGAGCTGGATTTGGCGCGTCGTGAGGCGAGCCGACGCGGCGGCCAGGCCGGTAGCGGGTTTGGATCTCCGGCCATGGGCGGAATGGGGCGTTCGTTCACGCCTACGGCGCCGGCGGCCCCTGCCATGCCGGAAACGACGACATATGACTATGAGGAGCCTCCCAAGGCGCGGTCACACGCTCCCAAGGGTAAGGGCCTGCAATTGGGCAAGAAGAAGACTGGTGGGTTGGACGCGCTGAGAAGCGAAGTCGGCGAGGCGAGTCCGTTGATGAGTGCTCCATCACCGCGGGCTCAGCAGCAGCAGCACCACCAGGCTCCGGCGGCTCCGGCGGCCCCGACCGTGGAGGGTATTGAAGTGTCGGTAGTAGAGCAATTGAGCATCACGCTGTCGCGAGACGGGTCGGTTAAGAGCTCTGATGTCAAGGGTAACCTGCAGCTGCATGTCGGGGACACGTCGCTGGCGCGGATCAAGCTGTTGTCCACTGTCAAGGGCCCCGATTCGCTTTACAAGACGCACCCCAACGTGGACAAGGCCGAGTTTGGCCGCAGCCGAGCCATTGGGCTCAAGGACCCATCGCGGCCGTTCCCAACTACGCAGGTATCGGTGCTGCGGTGGAAGTTGCATGGAGACGCGGATAACGACACGTATGTGCCGATATTGTTCAGCTGCTGGCTCAACCGCACCGATAAGAACTTCTTTGACGTGACCATTGAGTACGAGCTCAACGCTAACTTTACCGAACCACTCAAGGACGTGCGGGTAAACATCCCGCTGCCTACTAATAACGCCCATGTGACGGACCCAACCCAGCTGTGGGAGCAGTACGACGACTACATTGTGTGGACCATTCCCGAGGTGCAGCCTGGTGCTGAGACGACGGGGTCGTTTAGCTTTACCGCCGAGGCGGACCTGGAGGAGGAGTTCTTCCCCATGCAGGTGGCGTTTGCGACGGATGAGTCTCTGAGCACTTTTGGCGGCGTTGACGTTGAGGATGTGGTGTCCGCCACCGAGGGTGAGGAGTCCATGCCGTTCAAAAAGACCGTCTCCATCGCCACGGAGAAGTATATAATCGAGGCATAGACTGTGACAAACCTCAATTCATTTATTGGCAAATTATTCTACTAAATGCTGGACTTTTAATCTCTAGTATTCGCAATCAAAAGGTTCGAACTCCTCAAACTTATAGCAAGGCTCAATCAAAGGTTTTCTAACCTGTACATGCTGTTTGATGTATCAGTGTACCAGAAATGGCCAAATCTCAAATAACCAACTTTGTCTTGTTATAGATGTCAAGAGTGTACTAAGTATTCCATTGCCGTCAAACATTTGGAGTAAATATTATCAACCATACCAATCGTTAATTACTAGTCCAATTATCAACCATACCAATCGTTAATTACTAATTATCAAGTAATGCCAAAACGAGCACCAAGACTTCCATTGACGTCTCATAAACGTTTGAAATATTATCACTCCTTTGAGGTTCTCAATCATCTCTGATTATTCAACTCCACGAGACATTCCGTCTCTGCGTTAATCATCAAAGGTACTAAACGAGCTACACGGTAAAGTACTATTTCCATCCTCTCTCTTTGGATTTTAATCCTTGATCTATTTACATTAGCCATTTACAGCAATATCCTTGACGTTGACCGGTTCAATCTACAATCGGATTTGGATGTTGAAACAATAAAACATAGCAGAGCATCTATGGGATAAATAATTAAAGGTACATACACATGCCAGCACGGGCAATAGTAAAGCTGCAGCGCAGGCCATTGACCTTGGCCATCTGGACCAGCTCTGAATAAATACGTTTTTGCAACTCGTGGCCACCTCTATAATAGTCCTTGATATGGGTCACAACCACGGTGAGCCCATCCAGGTTAGACGCAGTCATAGTCGCCAAAGTCTGGAGCTCTTGCACGAGATGCTCCGGAGTCAAGTGGCCGTACAGCGGGAGACCGTGGCTCGACGGGTACGAGCACTCAATTACCACGCCGCACAGCTTGCGGCTCGTATAATATCGCGCCGCCTCGGCCCACACCACGGCATTGAGGGGGGCCACGGCAATTGAGTCCGCCTCGACATCACCCCACACCACCATTGCGGATCCACTAACCGCACTGCGCACGACAAAGGCCGTAGACTGCAACACGCCGTGCGACACCGGGAATGCAGCAATTTCCAACCCAGCCGCAAGCCCAGGGATATATGTCACCTCGGGCAGCCGCACCAGCTCTAAAAATCCTGCGGCAAAGGATCCTTCAGTCGTCAAATTAGGCCATACAATACCGTTAAACACATGAGTCTTAATGTCGTCAAGCGTTTTTGCCAGCCCCGCCAGCCGCTTGGGCCGCTCGGCGTTAAACGCTGCGGAATTGAGCACAACCCCATTAATGTGGTCGAGGTGCGAGTGTGTCACGCACACGGTGCCAATGTGCTCGTCAATTATCTTCCACGCCGCGGTCTCTGGAGTCCCGGGCAAAGATTTTGGAAATGCGGCCCGCCCCTCAGCCGTGTGTAAAACGTCAATGAGGCCGCTGGCAAGCGTTCCTGCATCCAGTGCGACAAGGCAGTCCCGACTCCAGTCGTCTCGGGTAGACCTCACCAGATAGGCACTGGTGTGCCGGTCGGTGGGGCCCCCAGAGCTGCCGAGAACGACAAATTGGAACGAAGAAGCCCCGTCTCGAATTCCTGAAGTCGCCACGATCGAAGAATTGCCCCCTAGTCCAACAGCCCCAGCCTTCTCCGCAAGATTTCAAGTCGTTGGGGAAAAGCGCGGGGTCGGTAGTCTGGACCGTTAGGTGAGATGAATGAGAGAAAGGGAAGGAAGAGCGAGAGGGTAAAACTACAATATGTACCAGGTGTAAGGGGGGAGGGAGAGAAAATAAAAAAAATGGGCGCCCGTTGAAAGCCAAAAAACAAAGACATTACTGGCCTAAAATATCCCTGGGGTCGCCAAGGTCTCTTTCCATCCTGCTCAACTCCCCTCTTTCCTCTCTCATATCTCGTGGCGGATGCGGTTGACGTACGTCAACGCACAACCTAGACGCATTGTCGCCTTGTCCGTTTTCGTTGCCGTGGCAATGGTAGGGTCTCACTGGGCTACGCCATTGGGACAAGTGCCGCAGGGCATGCGGCGTCCAGGGCTATCGGCGGTGGGCATTGAACATGTTGGAAAACTGGGTCTTTAGAGGGAGTTTTAGGGCTATTGGTGGCATTTTTTGTGGTATGGAATCGGCTGGTGGATGAGCACATGGCCTGGATGTAGTAGTGCTCCGCATGATACATACAGCTGGGGCAGTGATAGTCGCCCTTACATGGCTTTTTTTACCTACTGTAGGCACGTTGACGCGGGGAGGGATAGGGGATAGTCCACAGAACGTGTAAGCGACATGGGCGAGCTTTTGTAGCTGGCAATCTTAACTTGGCTGTCTCAGTAGATGCGATGGAATAGATTTACTGTACCTGGTAGGTCTATACGACATTTTGGACGGCGGTTGTATAGAGAGTAACTTTTATCTTTGAATCTGCATGGAATCTTCTCAGGCGGCTTTTTAATTACAATTTCGACGTTATGCATTGCATTTGCATTCAGGCGGATTGTATGCACCCCCTACCCTTCCACGGCCTACGAGAATAGTACAGTACTGGTAAGAATAACTTAATCTTGGCTGTATGGCGGGCATTGATGTGCGAAGTTCTGGATGAGTACGATGAAGCTGGTTTCATGAGAGTCGTTAATTACTTAGAGTTAAAAGTATCGAAGCATCTAAGATCCTAGAGGTATAACAGTATTTGATATAATTAGATTCAGTTCAATGGCTACTAGTCTATTCGCGAGATCCTATTAGAATTACGCTACGGTGTCAGGTTACCTATGAATCCCTGCTATAAAAGTACAAGTTTGAGATGTTAGTTTATAATACCTCAGGTAATTGACAAGACAATTCTTAGCTATGGATCCGTATTAAATACATTCCCGACTTGGTGTATCAGGTTGCAAACCACATGTACTAGCTCTCACCAGTCGGCATTTAATTTAACTTCCATTGTCATCCAATAGCAGACAAATTAATACCATCACCCCATTTTGTACGTCTTTTGGCGAACAACCTATGCCTGGTAAATTCCACCCTGAAATCAGCCAGTCGCTGAATCATTGGCGACATTTCTTTAACAGGTTACCAGATACTACAATTGTCGAATTTGTTTCATGACATTTGAAAACCGATTACGACGTTCGATTAACATCTAAAACTGTTGATCATAAGAATTTCCCCCTTAACCCATAATCATCAGTTTATCATATAGTATGTCAAACAACCACAGTACGCCGTATTCAGCATCTCTACTATTCATATCATACCCTATCAAGTAACCATGTATCACGCTTGATCATTGCATTAGTGTATAGAATTTATACCGTCTGGGTACCATAGCCAGTGATGTCCCTGGCGAATCGCCAGCTCATGTTCTCGCATCGCACGTCTCGTTCAATCTTAACCTCGCCCTCCTTGACAGTCGCCACGCTGTACTTGTCAAGACTTCGCGCGTCTCGGTAGAACAGCACCTTCATGCACTTGTCAATGAGCTGTCTAGCATCCTGCTCCGACAACTTTGCAGAGTCCTCCTCCCGCTCCACAACCTGTCGCAACAGCGGAATGGCCAGGTGAGCACCAAACCCAGTGGCCAGAGCCGGCGAAGAGTAAGTCACACCCAATAAATCTACGTAATTGAGCACTGGCTTGCCGTCTTCTACACCAGCAACAAGCAATGCATTCCACAGCGGATCGAGCTGCGATCGTCGGTGATACATCACTCGGGACATGTACTGGAAAACATGCTTGGCTCGCAGAGAGTGTCCATCGTCATCATAGTTCTCGTCAATCTCAAGCTCCTCGAGCATTCGCTGGATGTATTGCAGATCGCTAATGTCGCCACTAATCCCGACAATGGTGTCCTTGCCAACCTCAAAGATTCGCTCCTGGTTGTCGAATCGTGCCAGCGAACCGTACGACGCTATACTCAATTAGCCCACGTCCCCAGCCCTCATTGGCCACTTACCCAAAGTATCAGCCGCCATCATGACACCCTTGTCGAACTTGACGGCAATTACACTCGTACCAGTCACAATTGGCGATTGGGTGTGCTGCGTGGGATCACCGTTGCTGTAGTTAGGGGCCTGGTGAATCCGCATGTCGTATTTCCCGTAGATATCGTCCCGAGGACGGCCCCAGTTAACCTGATGGTGCTCCATTGTTGTATTCGCGACGTTTGATGGCAAATAATGGCGCGGTCGTCTCTTGGGTGGTGATGGCTTGGCCGGGGGCGGTTGGGACTATGGCGCGCCACCCCCCATTAAATAAGTTGTGGTCAAATAATGTTAAAACGGTCGATGTTGATGATTTCAGAGCACTGGAGTTATAACCAGGTGAAAAGATTAACAATTGCCGGTGGGGCCGAGTGCTTGGTCGTTGCAGGAATTGAGAGCAAAACTGATCCTGCAAAGGTTGTTACCGGCTTAGCGAACAGAAACATTCACGATACGTGAGCATGCGGACGTAGACAAGTAGGCAAACTTTACTAGCTTCGGCATTTGACTTGTCCGGCGGGCAGGGGATGTATAACTCAATTAGCCACCAGAGGCATTAGATGGGGCCCAGCACCGTACCGGGATCTGGTGTGACTAAGTAGTGGCGGTTATCTTCGCCTCGCCTTGCCTGGTGAGGCGGGGTTGAAGAGTGTATCGTGTTGAACTTTACAGACAGTAAGACCAACGCCACATCCGTCCACCCGAACGTGGCTGATATGACAGCTTGACAATGTAGAAAAAAAATTTACGAGAATCAATGGTTTCAATTATGAGCGAAAATGTGCTCCTGCCAATTTGCGGTGTGCCCACTTTCTCTCGTCGAATTGGTTCTCTTTATACATTACCTGGCAATCCATATTGTAATCTCATAGTACGAACGGAATGAAACGGTGTCGAGAAACCTTATTTCCAACTCTCAACCCGATCATCTACGACTAGCATGGCATACCGACTCTCGAGTATCCTAGGCTACTGCGACTACTTGCACCAGTAATGTGCCCGAAATTTATACGAATACAAGTTCCTTTCCAAATCTGTACAAAATATGGCCATTTTCTGTCCAAACTGAACTGTCGCAAACAGCCAATGGCTACGGCAGAGGCGCAGAACGGTAAAAAGACTTTCCGGTCGTTGCTAGACAAATGATAGAAAGTATGTTTAATATACAGGTGAACAAAACAACCTCAGCGCTTATCTCGAATGCGTTGATGCTCCACTTGACTCGAGTATGTTTGGATATGACGCGGGTATGCTGGCTCGTCCTAATGGTATAAGAAGAGGCGAAAGCTCCCCAACCGCACTTTCCCCTTTTTTGGGCGCAATTATTTTAATCCAATTGCCTGTATTATTCTAATCTGGTTACATTATAATTCCCCCTTATATTCTGTTTTATTTCTCTTTTGGCATATCTTTTTCGGGTCCATTTCTCGTCAGGGAAAGGACGAAGTTTCCTTGGGGGGATATGGTCGATGACTCGGATCTCAATGCTAATTTGAGAATTGTGCTCGGTTACAAAGTTCCTAGGTGGTCAGAGACGACAGAGGCTATAGCGGAGTTTAAAAGCGATGGGAGTCTCGAATGTCCATTGCCGGGGTGTATACGGGTGTTCAAGGACGTGCTCCACGGCAGAAGGTACACTGCCGAGCGATGGAAGGCCCATGTGCTAACCCGAGAAGCACATACCTATCTTTGGTATAATCCCGAGCGGTGCTTCCAGCCGAGGTCCCTCGAAAACACGTTCATTCGAGTCGACCGTCGATACAGGATCGCCGTGTGCCACTTTCGGAGAGAACCGGTATCGCCAAAGAAGTTTGACGACCACTGTCGGCGGTGCCAAAAATGCATTGTCGTCAAACATGAGTATGATGGGGATGCCGATTTCCAATCCATTGACTACGTCTCCGAGCAGGTGCTCAAACGCGACAAGATGGCAGTATACGGGTTTGAGCCGTGCTATGCATATTACTGCTGTTCAAGACTGCATGGCATAAACCAGCAGAGCATGTACATACATTCGCAGACCCCAGGCAATCACAGCCCATCAAACCCAATTAAATGTCTGAGGTACAGGACTAGTCGCCATGGGTATGCTTATATTCCTGTTAGCGACTATGACTTTGAAGTGGCTGATATGGTGACCGATAATATGGTGGTTACCGAAGTTGAAGCGCAATCGCACGGAGACGCTACCCAATCATTGTTGCCTCCAGTCGTCGCAACCGCAAGGCCATCTACAAGTCATATTGAGGCCGAGTCATCATCGCCAGCTGCAATTGTATCCACTACTGCTCCGAAAGTAGCTCCGGAACTACAGTCCACTAACCACCCGCCAATTCAGGCGCCAATTCAGGCGCAACAGAGTCCGAATATCATGCCCCATAGTCGATCATTTCAAAGAATCTGTAATGAACACGGCATTGACTTGTTCAAACAATTTTACACGAATATGATTCGCAATTGTATCAGCCAGCTAGCTACGACGACGTGGAACCTGCACAATGATGTTGTTGCTCGATGGGGTAAGTATAGAGGCACCCCGGGCTGGAAGTCGGACTAACCCCAAACCATTTGCTAGATATCAAGGAGGTATATGACGAGACTGACTCCATTGAGCCCGGATACTCCTTCATGACGGACCGGCGCAATGTGTTCTACTTTGAGCGAGACGGGCTGCGCCCTGAGGTTGTCCTAGAAAGCGAGGAGAGTGAGATCCCGTCGGCTATCCGCCAATTGTGTATGAGTCCACGGTCCGGGACGGCGAGCCCACTGGAAGAACACGAGACCCACGCGGTACAGGCATACTTTGCCCAGGCGGATGAGCTGTTAATGGAGATAGCCGTGCTCATATACACCCTATTCCCGGAGCCGCCGTCGGTAACCCAAATCCTCAATGCGCTCTATACAAACATTGAGACGCGCAAGCGGACGATTGTTATCAAGAACAATCAGGTGATATTTGTGTTTAGCAACCGCGAGGCGACGCTGCCGTGGCTCATTGGGTCGATACTTGTGCGGTATTTGACGGTGGTGAGGGCCCTGCAGGTGTACCTGGCAGAACAGCTGGGGTATGGAGAGGGATTTCTACAGCGGATGCGGTCTCTGTTGGTAGCCAATTATGCCATGGGTACGAGCGAGTCGTTGTTCACGGCCCAGTTCCAAGAGCTCACGCAGCAGTACCTCGGCATTGCTGTTGATGAGAAGGCGTGGGCGGCTGCGATCACCCAGTTCTACAACAGTAAGAAGATGTCATCCGATAATGGAGGTATTGGATTTACAGAGTGGTATGATATGACTGGGCTGAGTTCTGCGTCATTGGAGAATTGGCCCCAGCTAGGCAAGAAGAGTATTCTTCCGTATTGTAAATAGTGATCAATTTTTTTCCTTACGGGGATGTTTTGGATAATCACAGCCCTGCATTATCGGGGAAGGTAGAGTACGTAGTTATTCGCTCGCTTGTCGCCGAGAGGTTATGATTACGGTTTTGGGAAAGGCTTTCCCAGGGTGTCTGGACCAAACAGGCCTGTATTGTACCCCTGAGAGGTAAGTGATCTAAGACACACAATCTGTGCCTCACAACGGTGCCAAAGATTGAAAAATGACGTCAAGGGCCACGCACCACCATTGGTACAAACAGTATTGGCGAGCATTTAGCTCCAGCGCTGTAAATATTCTCTGTTATTAGCAGGAGACCTGTAAAGAGAACCGTAATAGCCAAATGGCCCCCCGTTCACCTACCCTACGTAATGAAAAAAATTTCAAATTTCCGGTATAAATCCGAAAAACGAGGATAACTCCGAAATTTTTTTAGGTAATGGCTACAGTGTATTTCACCATGCCAAACTGCATTATCGGACGGTCCGGTGTAATACTCAGACACATGTAAGCATCACTTTGGACCCACATGTACATACGTTGACCGAGTACACCACGGTACTAACTCAGACCATGCTTACCAAGAACCCTCTGATGATGATGTTCAATGCGGGTGCCCTGTTTAGACTTTGCACTGAGTAAAGGTGGAATGCTGCACAGAGATATATACTGCATACGATTAAAAACGAATCATAGTCCAATCACCTTGCAATCCACTTATTACCAGGTACTGACTCTCCTCACCGAGCCACGATCACTTCCCCTCAAACGACACCGACTACCGCCGTCTCACCACTGGGTGGTACGTTTTACCCGCATTTCTGCCGGCGGTAAAAGGCCCTCCATTGTTACAGAACAGGGCCTGCCCAGTCGTATATCCGCTGCAGAACCCTGCAAGATATTACACAGGACAATGCAACCATAATTTCAGAGGTTTGCCGATTTAAAAGCCAAAATTAAGAGTTCCACGGTACACTAGTGCGAGGGATACGGAAAAATAGCGACAAGAACCTTTTCACCAGCAATCAAAGTATAGATCTAAAAGCTTAACCGCTATAAATTCATTTTGGCGGCTCGGCTAAGACCAATTCGAGCAGTTCCATCCAGGACCTTAGGGACTAGGTGGCGTTATCGACTGAAGATCCTCCTCTCCTCTTCCTCCTCTCGTATGCCATGCCATGTAATGCGGTCGTCGATCATCCAACTTGATAGGGCTGACCCGGAGCACTGGGTTGCCCGGATCCCTCCGGGCAATCGACCACCATTAGCTCGAGCGGGTTAGAGCACCACCTACCGGGCTGCGCGCGCGAGTCAGCCCACTGGAGGCCTGGGATTGGCAACCTGCCAACGGGTGCAAAGGTATAAATCTCACTGATTGCCCATCCTGTCCCCCTTTCCCATCTTGTTATCTGTCGATTTTATTTATCTATCACTTAATCAATTTCCAATATGCGACCTACTCAGATCACTCTCCGAACCCCATTGATCCGATTCCTTGGCAAGCGGACTATCCCTACTGTTGATCACACTCCACGGGTCCACCCCCAGTCCCCTTACAAGGAGTTGCCGCCATCTTTCACCTCGTTTGCTGCTTACCGAAAGAACGCGCAGACCCACGGCCCTCTGGGCGGTAAGGGACGGCCAATTGAGGCTGGCCCGGGCGAGTTCTTTGCGCGACGAGATCTGCCCAAGCGACTGCAGTATAAGGGCTTTTCTGAGGCGGAGATTGATAACATCAACTCGGGAGGAGCGGAAATCGTTTACTAAGCCAAGGCCTGCTGGATATGGACCTTGGAAGTTTGCATTTATTTTCTAACCTGTTACGATGTCACGATGTAGAGAGATTCCTCTAATGTATATTTTTACTATTCACTCGAGAGCCTCCTAATGTATTTTTACTATTCAATCTGTCGCCATTGGCGCTATAGACTTTTTTCATATGCGCAATTTTGTGGGCTCAAATGCGCCGCTCTAATTGGGTACTCCCGCGTACCACCGGCGTCATGCCCGATGCCATCGTCATCACCCATCGCTCTCCGGCAGGGCTATTCCGCCAAGCCTTTTCTCTTTCCTGGCCGGACCTGGAAGCGCCCAGGCGCGTATTTCGGCCCTTAATGCTTAACCGGTACTCGAGGAGGGGAACTCGGCTAGCCACCCCCACTATGAAATTTCGTCATTTTTCAACATGAAACGGGGATCCGATCGGCATGTCTGAGCCGCACCCGTTGTTGTTGAGCCGCACATATTAATAATCAATAAATAATAAATAGGACGTTTATCGTCCAGCAAGAACGCTCTCGACTACAGTAACCATGTTCTTGAGATCGGTGCCCTCGACCTCGGCTGCCATCTTGAACGCCTTGACCGAGTCCTGTCGGTGGTAGATGGACATGATCTTGGCTCGGTCGAGCTCGAAACAGTTCTTGCTCGTCTCCGTGAACACAGTGAGCATGGCAAACAGCTCCTGCGAGTTCATCTCCGCCGTGTTGGCCGCCAGGAAACGCACCCGCAGACCGCCAAACGACTTGAGCATGACCGCCGTAGTGTTGAGAATGTATCCAATCTTGTGGTCCACCATAAGGCCGGACAGCGCCACCTCGACAACCTCTAGTGACGGGAAGTGGGTCAGGGTCTTGGCCATGGCCGCAAGGTCGGTGTTGTGAGTCGTGCAGTTATAGTTCTGTCGCCAACTGTTGGATACCCGCACCGTTTTGACCGACTTGGCCGAATGCTTTGGAATCAGCAGCGGCAACGCATCGATGGCAAAGTTGATCACTACCTCGTCTAGTTGCGAACAGTCGTACAGCAGGTTAGCTAAGCTCCGCTGGAAAAGCTCCTCCGGAATACCATCGTCTCCGACACTGACACTCAGGTCAATGGCCTTGAGATTGGGGAATCGCAACGTGGCCAACACATTCCAGAAATTGCCGTCCAGCGCTAGACGTTCTACTGATGGAGAGCTAATGGGCTTGACCGTGACAATTGAATGCTCGTCATCAATGTCCGGGTTACTCACATGAATAAACAAGTCGCGCACACTCATGGGTACCCAATTAATATTCTCCAGATATGCCACCTTGTTGATATCCAGCTCCAGGGTCTGCAGCTGCGAGCAGTTGGAGAAGAGAATCTTGAACCGACTGGTGTCAATGACCACGTCCGCCTGCAAACTGAACGACTCTAGCGAGCTCGGCAACTTGGTATCAAACGAGAGCACGGACCGCGAGTCCTCTTCGTCGGGGTTACCTAGTGAGTAGCAGGTGATGTTGGTCATCTTACTGAACAGAAACTTATCCTCCTTGGTGAACCAATTAAACCCGTATCGGTAAGGGTGCATTTCGTGCTCAATTGTGACCCCATCGCGTCGTTCCAGCTTCTCGAGAATGCTGTTCATCGCCGTCTCCTCCGTCTCGGCATCCTCCATTATAACCCGGTCGAGATGTACCGAGCGCAGAGACGGCAAGTTGTTACGGGTAGATAGCAGCTCCAAAAACAAAAATGCAAACATATCCCGGGTATCGAGCTCCCCAAAGTCCAGCTTGCGCCTCATTTTGGCCGGAATCTCCTCTGGAATCTCCGTCTTGAGGATACAAGGGGTCTCCTCAATCACTTTTACGCTCTGGATAAGGGGCAGAATGTAGTCGAGGTGTCCCTTTTGGAGCGCCTCACAGAACATTTGTACGTTGATATTACCCACCTGGATGTGGCCCTTAGAGCTCACCATTTGCAGTCCAAACTTCTCGTCCTCCATCAGAGTCGAGATCTCAATGGTCTTCCATAGTTTGGGCTGCATCAGATTTCTTAGATACCGGCATGAATGATGGAGTGCGAACAGGTCCGTCGTCGACCCTCCTTCCGGAGCCAGATAGTCGGCTACGAGCAGCAGCAGCTCTGCCGGGAGCGAGAAGAGAGCGGTCATTTGGTGCTAATTTTTTTTCTACGGGCGGTTCAAGAATATCCCTGAGAGAATCCAGAAGAATAGTTGGGAAAATGGGCCGGCTTTTCTCATGTTGAGGTTGGCCAATTAGTCAATGCAGCCTGCGCGGGGCGGCGGGGGAAAACGGTTTGAACCGGTGCGAAATCGCAGCGATCTGCACGACCGCGACACAGGATAGGCGTCCGAGCCGCATGGAGAGCGGCCATTTGCATCATGCGTGGTATTAATAGCGACTCTGGGCTGTGATTCTTGTATATTTCGCCCTTCTTTTGACTATTATCACGGGCGGTCGTGTCGGATTGGATCTCGAGAGTTTGGTGATGTCTCCGCTCTTGTGGGATGGTGAACCGGCCATAGACGTCCTAAAGTAGATAATTTATCCGACTAGTGCAGGGCACCAAGTACGTAGGGC
>JAKTQL010002504.1:143960-167154 GCA_030558815.1 Blastobotrys malaysiensis
CATCATGCGTGGTATTAATAGCGACTCTGGGCTGTGATTCTTGTATATTTCGCCCTTCTTTTGACTATTATCACGGGCGGTCGTGTCGGATTGGATCTCGAGAGTTTGGTGATGTCTCCGCTCTTGTGGGATGGTGAACCGGCCATAGACGTCCTAAAGTAGATAATTTATCCGACTAGTGCAGGGCACCAAGTACGTAGGGCACGGCACGAGGACGACATATGCCGGTTTCGGGTTAAGCATTCCCAGGCGTATTCCAGTTGCGAATTATACACATTAATCTCTATTTTAGTGTAACGTTTCAGATGGCTGTAGATTTTTTCCGGTAGTAATTACCTGTGCCGTACCGTAACTAAGTGCTCCCAACAGCGTAACTACTGCTTGTTACAGGGGGGTTTGGGGGCTCTGCCCCCAACTACGGGAGCTCGAGGGCTGGCCCTCGAAGACACCCCAAAGCAATTGACCTGGGGGACCAGTCCCCCAGACCCCCTTGTAGCAGGGGCTCCGCCCCTAGAACCCCAGGTGAATGGGGGGTCTGGGGGGAACCCCCCAGCTACGGGAGCTCGAGGGCTGGCCCTCGAAGACACTTGGCGAGCAATTGACCTGGGGGACCAGTCCCCCAGACCCCCTGTGGCAGGGGCTCCGCCCCTAGAACCCTGTACGGCATTCGATTTCATAATATGCTTGACATTAGAATAGGTTAGCCCGATATTTACAGTCTATCTGATACTATTTACAAAACAACCACCACCACTACACAAACGACTTACTCCACCTTGACGGCGTGGTACCGCTTACCTCTGATGCCAAATACCTGCTGGTTGAACTGGTAGACTTCAGCCGGATACAGATCATTGAGCTCCCACTTGGTGCTACCGAACCGGTTCTCAGTCGGCTCCAACAAAACGTCGAGCTTATCACCAAACTTGCTATGGACCCACTCCCAGTCTCGCTGCGAGTCGGCCTTGTGGAACCCGGTCACAAACACGGGGCACTTGCTCTCCAACAGCCCAGGGATCGTCTTCTCCCACTGATCCATCGCCTCTGGGGCCCCCAACCCGGGGTGGAACAGGAAAAAAGCGTCCAGATAGGGATCATATGGCATAAAGTCCTGCGCCTCGTTGAGCACATGGAAGTAGTCCGTGTAGTAGCTAAACGCCAACTGGCTGTCGAACCGCTGGAAGATCTTCTTCTGGCTTGTCACGTAGTGCCGCTTGGCCCGGTCATAATACGCCTCGGGCCCAATGAACACAATCTCAAACTGCGTGTCCGGGAGCAGGAAAGAAAGCTGCTTCCACACATGCGGCGGCAGCTGGCTCTCCGCTCGCGCTCCCAGAATGAAGAACCGCATTGGCCGGTCCTGCCACTTTTGGTTCTTGTCCTTGGGATGCATCGTGTACCGCAGAGCCGCCAGCGACTTGAGTCCCTCCAGCGTCAGCGGACCCTTGGGCTTGAGCGAGTACGGTGAATACTGGTGCATGATCGACGCCATCGTCAACGGGTAACTCAACATCTTGGTCACCGCCGCGAGATGGAACTCCGTGTCCATCGAGTAGAACTGCCGCGTGTAGAAGAACGTGTCCCAATTGAGAAAGTTCACAATCGCATCATTGTCCTGCACCGTCGGGAAGTCAAACTCTGGGAACTCTCGCCCCGACCGCAGATCGTGCTCAAACGTGTTGACCTGCCTCAGCACCTTCCACCGCCAGTTCTGGTGCTCCGTGTCCGCGAGCCACGCATCCTCGTTGTGGTGCGTGGGAATCCCGCTCTTGGGGCACGTGAAATCAATGTTCTGGCCCGTCACTGGACACTTGCCTCGCGCCCTGATGAACGCGGCTCGCGTCCGAATGTCCTGCGAGGGAGAACTGTCCCAGGGGTGGAACCGGTTCTCTGGGGTCGGGTAGTCGTCGCTCGCGGGAGGGTCCATCCCCAGCGTCGCCCGCACGAAGTTCATCAGCCGCCCGCCTGGCGGCTTCGCCGGCGCCTTGGTCGAATACTGCCGCAGCGAGTTCACCGCTCTCAAGTGTCTCGACATCTTCGTCCTGTCGTCTGACTTTTTTTTTTTCGCTTTGAAATGTCTCCGGGTGGGCCTCGCGCCCTCCGCACCGCCACATGACCCCCGGTGAGCCGCACCCGCCGCACGTACGGCTGTGGCGGTGCAGTATTGGAAACCCGGGGTCCCACTACGGAACGGTTGGTCGTCAAGGTCGGCAAGGTGAAGGGGATCAATTATTCGATTTGTAGCGGTGTAATAGTGCCCCCTGGGGTATATCATGATAGTTGGGATCGAAGACGGCTTATCGGACCCTCCACGTAACCCACACGGACCGTAGATACCTCCTGGAGAAGACACCACTGTATATCCGAATATCGGAGCACGGAGAAGTGCGGTTGTTGTGGTAGATATAGATAATAGCTTGTCCCGAGGGTTGAGCCGTCATGGACTCGAAGATCACGGTGAGGCTGCGGTTTGAGAACCCCGAGGTCATCTCGGAGGCCAGCGGGCTCACGGTGACCGCGGACACGTCCGTAGTGGCGCTGAAAGCGCTTATTTCAACAACTATTCTCAACATTCGTGAGATCCCCGTGGGGGCCATGGAGATTAGAACCTCCGACCGGGTTCTACAGGACGACGAGGTTGTTCAGGCCTTGGACAGCGAGTCTCCGACGCTCACCTGTGTCGTGGACATGGCCAAGGTGGAGGTGGTCGAGCCGCGAGAGCCTTCCGAGCCCGAGTACCCACGGGTGATTGACGCTTCACAGGCCATTGCATCGTTTAAGCGCGTCTTCTCCAGTCCCCCTGTGGAACCGGCCAAGACACAACTGCCTGATATCCGCAAGGGCCCGCTTATAATGCCCAAAATGAACGCGGTACCAATTGACCGCTCTGTACCCCAGCCGCTGAGTTTTAGCCACGGCGCAGATAACATCACTGTGGACCCTTCGGAGTACATGCTTGTGCCTAATCTGAGTATTGAAGGCGAATTCGCCCTGTGCTTGGCTCCTTCTGTACTGGCTAGACACCCGGCGCTTTCTAGCGCACCGCCGCTCAAGGTGTACACCAAGACCCAGAGCAATCCGCCCCCCTCGCGGCTGTTCCAGGATATTGCTGAGGCCCAGGCTCATGTGGAAAAGGAGCTGACTATAGAAATCGAGCCAGAGACCCCGCCGCTAAATTACATGGAGCAGCGCATTGTAGACCAGATGCGTGACGAAATGTGGTTCCGTATGGCGGTAAATACCCTTTCGCATCTCGGCAACGCCTGGGGGATCGCAGCGCGAAACGTTACCGAACTGGTCGACTTTGTGTACGATCGCCGCGCTATTATTTTCGGCACCATTGGCCTGTCGTGCATTGTCATGGCCCATTCGGCGCACCACCTGCCGACCAAGCCGGCACTGCTCTTTGTCTACGCCACGGCGGTCTTCATGACGGTGCTGGGGGTCCTCACAGGCGTTGAGCGGGGCGTCACGGCACTCAATTCGTCGCAGCTGAGAAGGAATTTTATCGACATTATTGCATCTTTGAACCCCGAGGTGGGGCCCGATACGCATTACATTGACGTGGGCACGAATGAGATTGTCATCCGGCACAATCAACCGCGCATTCTGCTAAAGGTTGGACATATCTCCGCAATGTTCTTCATGTCGCTTTTCCCGGGGCTCCAGCGCCAGATTATGGAGCGCACTACCGAGCTGCGCAACAATTATCGCGAGGTTCTGAGAAAGGCCGAGGAGGAGCGCGAGCAGGCCAACCGCGAGTACGAGGAACTCGAACAGTATGTCGACGGTATCGTCACCCAACGCAAAGCCCATCCGCCCCTGTCCCCACACCCCGGGCCAGAGGGCGAGGAACTCGACCAGCATGTCGACCCACAGAACCCATCCCCACACCCCGAGCCAGAGGGCGAGGAACTCGACCAGCATGTCGACCCAGCACTGAGCCCATCGCCGCACCCCGAGCCGGAGGGCGAGTAACTCGATCCGGTGCGGCTTGTGCGGCTTGTGCGGCATTGGGGTTTTGGCGTTTCCTCGACACCGCCACGGGTTCAGCCAACTTGGAATCTAAATCTAACTAACCAGCTACGGGCGGATTCACACCGCGCAATATAAAGTATATAACGGTTATACGATTCGAGATTGAAATATTACCCCGTCGGAGCAACCATTGGGTCTTTAACTCTCGACAACCCACAATGTCGATAATCAAGTTTGGTCCGTTCGCAGTAACGAATCAAGTGTTCCTCAAAACGGCGCACTCGTACGGGCTCGTCAACCTCAAGCCACTGCTGCCGGGCCACGTTCTGGTGTGTCCGTACCGGAGCGTCCCGCGGGTCTCAATGCTCACCGCCGAGGAGGCCGCCGACTTTTACGCAACGGTGCAGCGGGTCTCCAAGGTGATCGAAACGTATTATCGGGCCGATGCGCTCAACATATCCATCCAGGACGGCCCTCTGGCCGGGCAGTCTGTACCGCATGTGCATTGCCATATTATCCCGCGGAGGCTCAATGATCTCGAGAACGCCGACGAGGTGTACCATCTGCTCGACAGCAAGTACGGCGACCTCGACTATGTGTTCCGGACCCTCAAGGACCACCGCAATTTGGGAGCCCTGGGCGTCGACAATGAGGCCCGCAAGCCCCGTGACGAGGCGGACATGATCGACGAAGCCCGACGGCTATCAGAGTATATCGAGCAAAGCGACATCTAGCCGTTGCATATAGAGAAAGGGAAGGAATAACTTAAGTGTCAATAATATGTACAGGATATCTACTACCGAGCTCCGAGGCTTAGGCGTTGCGCTTCTCTCGCTCCTCAGCACGCTGTCGACCGTAGAAAACAGCCTTGTTAGCCTTGGTGTTACGCTCACCACCCCACTTCTTGTTGCCTCGCTTATGCTCCATCAATGGAATGCCCTGCTTGAATCGCTCTCGCCATTCCAGAATGTATCTACCGCTCATGTTAGCACTTGTCGTGATCTCCACGCCCACCAAACTTACCGTCGTTCTCGGGTCTCGATCCCGGCCTCCTTGAGCGCACTCGACGGCTTGGTCATGAGCTCCTCCCACGACTCAAAATGCTTTTCATGCTGGATCGAGTCCCGGCCAATCTTGGTCAAAAAGGTCTGGACATCCGGCACCTCCTTGGTCGGCTGTGGCACCTGCGAGTAGCCCTCAATGATCTTCCCTCGGGAAATGCATGAAACGGAGAACAGTCGAGGATACCCGGCCCTGGCTACGCTAGATCTCAGCATCTTTATCTTCAAACGCTTCGCAATGGCTCTGAAATTTTGAAATTTTCCCAATCACCTGCGCGCACCCCAACTTCATCTTGAGCCCCAACGGTATTACCGGTAATACCAAGTGAAAAATACCAAATTTGAAATTTATCCTGCTTTAAATATTTGAATGTTAATTTAGGACGGTTTTGGTGCTATGGGATACCGGGAGAATGGCCAGTTGGTTATTTCAAAGTACAATTGTCCCACCGTAATGTGCAGATACCTGTCATAGAATTGACGAGCCTGCTAAAGGTTCTAAATATATTAGTGCTGGTGAAAGCTACAATTGCCTGATCCGTAAGTGATAGCCGCATGGGCGTGTATAGTGTAAAACGTTTGACGGTGCCCCTCTACGGTTTAGACAATCAATCAGTCTATTACAACTCTTCCTCCGTTTTCGAGGGCCAGCCCTCGAGCTCCCGTAGCTGGGGGCAAAGCCCCCAGACCCCCTCTGTTACACAATTACAATGTTACGGGGTTCTAGGGGCGGAGCCCCTGCTACAGGGGGTCTGGGGGACTGGTCCCCCAGTGCAACTGTACCACCAAGTGTTCGAGGGCGTGCCCCGTTTGTCTATTCTCTACGAAATCAATGACAATCTTTCTGTCAACAGGGGGTTTGGGTTGGTTAAAACAGGGCACATGGAAGCAATTGACCCATACTGGAGCACATCTGGAATATCGACACCTATCACAGAATCCCCGTAGCAACTAATATAGACAGGCTATATGTGGTTTCGTTAGCCTGTCCCACGCTTATTGTAAGACAACCTCAATGAAGCGTGACATATTTCTACAATATCAGAGAAGTATCAGGGATAAACCCACATGTATAATTTTGGCTACCGTAGTACCGGTAATATTGGTAGTCTTCTGCAATATTCGCGCAGGTGATATTACTGTCGCAATAGACTATTATCTTTCAATTTTCCGACATTGTAGAATACCCTGTCCCCTGATGAATGCATTATATCTCCGTTACCTCTATCCTAGGAGCTTATAGATACCAGGCAATGGTCTTCGAATTCCATATCTTCGTAGTCAATTGGCTCACTTAGTTCTATCTATCATCAACCGAACTTTCAACAAATCTACGGGCTTCAACGAATCAACAGGTTTCGACAATATACAAGATATGAAATCCAAACTAGCACAGCCTGGTAACTCCCCTTCCACCAAGGCTTCGGCTAATATGGGTTGGGGGTTGGCTTAGAAACGCACAGCCGCACCTCCGGGGCAGTGATCTAGGCATGTGAATGATTGTCCAGCCCAATAAAGAGAACCATATCATGAAAGATGCTTTCGGCACTGAGGAAGCCATGGAGTCTCCTGCCAGGTATCCAGTTCGCACCTGTTTTGGTACCGTTGTATAGACGCCTTGAAGTCGTGGCACTGCTGTGGCATGTATTGTCTATCCCGTCCTTTGCCAGCTTCTTCATGCTGTGCTGTGCCTTTCCACCCTTCTGGCCCTTCGTCGTCGTCTATGCGGCCTACATGTGGTTTGACAAGAGCCCCGAGGACGGTAGCCCCGCAGACCGACTCTCAATGCGGTTCCGGTCAATGCCCCTGTGGAGGTACTATGCCCGGTATTTCCCCATTACTCTCCACAAGACGGTGGATCTGGAGCCTACCTATGTAGAAGCGCCCAATTATGAGGACTCTTCAAGCGAGAACGGCGATGACCCAATGAGCCTCGACGGATGGTCTCCCACTCCCACTGTGTTTGAGGTCATGTGGAAACTCGCCTTTTGGTGGTACTATCTGCTGTTTTCCTCCACCAAACCAAACTTCCCGTCTGAGAGTAAGAAGAAATACACTGGGAAGAGGTATATCTTTGGATATCACCCGCATGGAGTCATCGGTATGGGCTTGGTTGGCGCTATGGCTAGTGAAGGTGCCGGGTGGAGCGAAATGTTCCCGGGAGTGCCAGTAAGCTGCCTGACTCTGACAAACCAATTCGTTGTACCGTTTTATAGAGACTACCTTATGGCACTTGGTATGGGGGCTGTGTCCAAGCACAGTTGCGAAGCGCTTCTGAGACGTAATCAATCTATATGCATAGTGATTGGTGGGGCGCAAGAGAGTCTGCTGGCAAGGCCGGGGCATATGGACTTGGTCCTAACTAAGCGTAAGGGGTTCATCAAGCTTGCTTTGGAAACTGGAAACTGCGACCTTGTGCCGGTGTTGGCTTTTGGCGAAAACGATGTCTACGACCAGGTCGATAACAACAAGGGCACCTTGTTATACCGAATCCAAACGGCATTGAAGAATTTCCTAGGGTTTACTTTGCCTCTGATGCACGCTCGTGGCGTGTTCAACTACGATGTGGGTATAATTCCGTATCGAAGGCCCATCAATGTGGTTGTAGGCACGCCAATTCCAGTGCCACATAAGCCCAATCCCACAGAAGATGATATCAATCACTACCAGGGGCTATACATGCATCAGTTGAATGATCTCTTTGAGAAACATAAACATGAGTACTACCATGACTATACCGACGGTGATATGCCCGTTTCGTCCGCAAGGTTGCGTCTTGTAGAATAATGTACAATAACCTATCCATAATACGATATTTATAGACTTTAATAGAATAATTCAAACACTCGGTACATTAGCAAATCGTATTACAAGCATTCTAAACACTCTATCCATTCTAATCCTCCTCTTCACTCTCGCTTCCGCTCTCCTCACTGCCTTCCTCGTCATCGCTAGATTCCTCTTCATCATCGGAAACCAACGGATTGATATTAACCTCGTAGCCCAATTCCTTCAAGGTCTCTTCAAGGTTTTCGACCATGGACGGATGACAAGCAACATAGATGGAAGACGTCTTCTTATCAAACAAAGGAAGAAGATACTTGTTCATAACCGCCTGGAGCTCGTCGATAGTCACCTCGCTCAGCTGCTTCATAAATCTCTTAGTATAGTTGCCGCCGACCTCCTTGATAACCATGTTGTGGAAGTTAGTCGTACCAGCAGCACTTCCATCAGGCTCCCTATTAGCAAGAGTGTTGGCAATGCTGCTAACTGCACCCTCCACAGCTGCGGGGTCAAACTTGACAGTACCATCTGCAAGATCTTGGACAAGCTTTCGTGCAACCTCAATAGCCTTGGCAGAGTCGGCACCACGGTAAACGTCAAAGCTGATCTGACCAGTATTAACATGTCGAGCCATCCAAGCTCCGTATGCCAGGCCAGTGCCTCTGATTCCTCTCCACAATGGACCTTCAACCGCCTGCATGTACTCGCTCGCAAGAGCCAGTGCTGGAATCTCCTTATCACGGTAGTCGGAAGGACCTTGGGTGACAATGGAAAGGAAGCTGGACTCTGTCGCTGGCATCGGCGTGATGTACGCATCTCCGCTAAGAGTCTTGCCATGCTCGGTTCGAGCGTCGACAGACTTTGGAATCGCCTCAAGAGGATGCGAACCCTGCGCCAAATCAGCCAATGGCTTCCAGGCACTAACTGGATTCGAAAGCTTGGTAACATCGCCTTGGATTGCAATTCGCATATTCTCCGGAGTGAACAAGCTCTTTCGCAAATCTTCCAGTTTTGCAACAAATTCCTCAAACTCCTTATCGTTGCCTGATTCAAGCATATCAGCAAGATCTTCGTACAGTTCTTCAGTTTCAATGCCATCCTGAGCTCGCTTAAGTGATCGTGGCGAAAAGTTCGAACGCACCATTGAAGAGTTCAAGACATTGGATCCGTCTCGCTTGAACTCGGGAAGACTGTTGAGATGCTTTTCAATAATGACTTGTAGTCGCTCCCTGTCGAAAACGGTGTTATTAATGGCTCGGTGAATCCATTGGATAGCCTTTTCATAGTTCTCCCACTTTGCAAGCATGGCAACTGAAATGAACTCCTCAAACTGGGCAGCAGGACCGATGAAGTTCGACACCGTGTCTCGCTTAACTTCACGGACAACTTCTTCATACGAGAGCTTTGTACCGTCTGGTAGGACCATAGGCAGAGTAAAGAGCTCTCGGATAATCACATTGACATATGGTAGATATTCCTCCTTAATAGGTCGCGAGGAAAGCATAATCTGGATATTGACGAACTGGGAATCAAAGGAGTCGAACTGAATGAACAATGGGAAGTCCTTTGGCTCGTCCTTGGTAACTAGATTCTGTACGTCGTTCTCACACTCTGGAATCTGAGGCGCCCGACCGGCTCGGGCTGTAGAGGTCTGAATAAACCGAATCTTCGCTGGATCGGGGCTCTTGAATTGGCTTGTTACCTCGTCGGGAATTGGGCGGTTGTTCTCCTCCTGCGCCTTATCCAGTCGGTCTGCCAGCTTCTTGAGACCTTCTTCACCATATTTCTCTCGGTATGCCGCAAGCCGCTCTTCCTTCTCCTTAACAAGCTTGTCATATAGTTTCTCAGATGGTTCGCCAAGCACAGTGACACGTGGATTGTTAATGAAATAAGTCTTGATCATGTCAATCCACTGCTCGCGGGACCAGCCTGCAACCGCCTCAAAGTCGCTCACGTCTCGGGTGCACTCAATCAAATGCTTACCATCATGCGACCCGTACAAAAAGTTGCCGATAGCCATGTGCGCCAGGGTCTGTGGATCCCGTTCGTTCGAAGCCAGGAACTTCTGCTTGCTTCGCTCGACGCAATCTCTAACGAAATCAAGGTCAAAGTTCTCAAGCTGATCATTGAGGATTCGCATCATCTCAGAGTCAACAGAGTCGAGCCGATCAGTAGACACACCGGAGAAGAAGAAGTTCATAGACGTGTTGATGAAGTCATTGGTGTAATAGTAGACACTAGTGGAGAGCGGATCTGCCACATCAACTAACTCGAGCGAAAGCTTTCCGATTCCTTCTCGAGTGAGATATGCGCCAAACACATCAATGGCAGTGTTAATAATGAGATCGTTTGTGTCTGGGCCAACCCAGGCCATGTGTGCTTCGCCAAAAGACTCATCAGTCTCTGGGAATTCAATCTTTTCAATGATGCTCTCGGCGAGTTTTGGATCGGCCGGTGAATCGACAAATGGCCGCTTCTCGGTAACCGGGTTCTCTGGTAGCTCGATTGACTTGTCAAACTCATCCATCACTTGAACAAACTCCTCAGGATCAACATCACCAGTGATAATTACACACAGGTTATCAGGCTTGTACCTGAGCTTGTGGAACTCTCTGATCTGGTCGTTGGTCAGCACCCGCAAGGATTCCATAATACCACCGGTCTCACTAGAGTACCCACTGGTATTCTGATACAACAATTGTCGGGATCGCAGCGCCAGAAGAGACTCCGAAGTGTTTTCAACGCCCTGCATCTCAGAGAACACTACACCCTTCTCCTCACCGTCGCCGTCGATGTGGTACACCTCGGTCAAACAGGCACTATCAGTGATTGTAGGGTTCAGCAGGTGGTCAAGATACACAGGCAACAAGGTCCTGAACCCTTCCCAGCCAGCGGTGGTCAGCGTGTAAACAGTCTGATCCGTGTCGGTCCACGCATTGGTCTCCGAAAGCATTCGGTTACCCACAATATCAAGCAAACCCTTGTAAGGATACTTCTTTGAGCCCATGAAAATGATATGCTCAAGCGTATGGGGACAACCGGAATCATCTCCAATCTCAGAGGCAACTGCAAAGTACCCATTGACTACCGGCGTATCCTTACGGATAAGAACCAGTTGGAGGTTCGTCCGCGTAGATCTCCAATTATAGACCCGAGTTGGGCCATAGGAAGTCTTGACGTCCGCCTGGAGCTTGAAGTCGGAATCCGCTGTCATATCTTCAATTAACTAGAAAATACAGCTGGGTAGACACCGTCAATGAAAAGTTCAACCGTTGGGCCTCCGTCCCTGATCTGTCAAATTTGGTGTTGTCTAGTCAAAGTCCCAACGGATCTCCGCCGCGGGGGTGGATTTCTCGAGATGGCTTTTTTGAAAATCGCGACCACCCGCTGTAGAACTGCTTGGTGATCCAAACTGGTCGGTTCATTAGGAGGATTGGATAAGGGCAGATTTCTCTATCTGATACGCGCTAAGAGCGACATAATTAACGCTGTTTATTAATATCTTGTTTGGCTCAATTTCATTTCTAATACCAAGTAGAAAATAGCCATGGCATCTGGCGAACCCCTTGATGAAGTGCAATGGCGGTCCCCTGAGTGGATCCAGTTCAATGGAGGACTCAAGACCGAAAACGTACTCGAGTACTTTAGTCAGTCCCCATTCTACGACCGGACATCTAATAACCAGGTGCTCAAAATGCAGAACCAGTACTCAAACGACCCGTACCAACAGAACCGGGTAGACATATACGCACAGCTGCACAATATGCAAGGTATCGAATTTGTAGTGTATCTGGCGCGAGAGCCAGATCTGTGGATTATCCGCAAGCAGGAGCGGCTGTCGCCGCAGGACGTGCGGCTTTTGACCACCTACTTTGTTGTCGGGGAAAATATATACCAGGCGCCGTCAGTGCACTCGGTCGTTACATCGCGGCTACTGAGTACAACGCTTGCGTTAAAACAGGCACTCAATACTGCAGCAGCAATGCCTATATACTCGCCGTCTCAGGGATACTCATACTTCAACGATGCGAGCGAGCTCACTGGGCCATCGGAGTCCTCCTCGACCCCGACCTCCAAGCCCACCTCGGCCAAGAGCGCAAAGTCCCCCGCGCCGGGGTCTGGCCAGACGCCAGCGCTCAACAGCATTAACAACCATATTCGTATTGCTCCTGTTGACGACTACCGTAACACCATGTACATGGAGCGCGCATTGCATTTCACTAATGCTAGCCCTGCTAATACGGCGTACATTGACGGACCGGCGCCCGAGAGCCAAGGCGATCTTGGCCCCCGTGCTCCAGGGACCCCCGGAGTGGGTACTCCGCTACCCGCGCGACGCACCGTGTCAGCCGCACGTAAAAAATAATAGCCTGACTAACCAAGCTCGATTGACGCTCTATGGCTGAGATGAGAAGGGTATAGCTGATCCGTTACTAGCTCTGTCGATTGATCCATGCGGGCTTTGCTCCTCTGATCGGCTGGGTGCGTTGGATCTTGCTTGTTAACTGGGCTATGGGTTAGTAAGCCGTGCTTGTTTGGAGCGGCGAAAAGAACGGCTGAAAGTTTCGTTTCCAAATCCGGGAATGCAAGAACACTACTTGAACGGGGTGGATTTTTCTTAGCGAAGCAAGTCGCTTAGAATGCTGGTTCAGGAAATATTCATATGTGGGATATCATTGATAACTAGTCTATAAAACGAATCTTGGTACCTGTGGTCAACAGTATCTTTCAAGAAAAAAGATGGTGTCTCCAAAGAAGACTGAGTTCGTTATTGGGGGCTCCGAACTTTGTCCGACTCATCATGAAGTTCGAGAGAAGACGATTGTCGTTGAACCACGCCCGAGCGCCGATACTACTCGCTCTGAACAGCCGCGAAAACGGTGGAATGATCCTAAGATTAATACTGTCCGTCTGGCAGCAGCATTTTGTGCATTCTTCGTGTCTGGATTGAAAGACTCGGCCATTGGCGTAATTCTACCGACCCTGCAAACCTATTATAATATCAATTACTTTATCGCAGCAATTGCATTTGCCTCTCCCGTGATCGGGTTCATTACTTCTGCATTGACCAACGACAGACTCCACCGGCTCGTCGGCCGCCGTGGAATTGTCATCATCGGTGCTTGCAGCCAGTTAGTGTTCTTCATCGTCGCTGCTTGTGCCCCGCCATTCCCGTTATTCGTAGTTGCCAATGCCCTTGCTGGATATGGCAGCGGCAGTATTGAAGCCACTTTCAATACATTCTGCGCAACTATGGATCGCGCAAGTACACTTATGGGTCTCCTTCACTCTTGTTACGGCGTTGGCGGTATCATTCTGCCTGCTGTCAGCCAAGCAATGCTCTCCCATGGCATTTCATGGCAGCGAATCTATCTCATTCACATATGCTGCAGTGTTCTCTCCATGACTTTTTCTGCATTTGCCTTCTGGGGGGAGTCGTCGCAGGTTTATAAAGCCCATGTTGACTCTGATAATCTGTCACTAGCGCCTTCAGAGGGTGAAGACGTAAAGCCCAAGCAGCGCGACAGCTTTTCTGAAGTATTGCACAACGGCATGGTGTGGATGCTGGCGATATTAGTGTTCCTTTACGTCGGAGCTGAAGTCTCAATCGGTGGCTGGACTACTTCTTACATGATTACAGAGAGACATGCCAATCGAGATACTGTTGGGTATGTCACGACTGGGTTCTGGGCTGGTATCACCCTGGGACGGCTTGTATTGGGCTATGTCGCTGACCGCTACGTCAAAAACCTCTCGTGGCTTGTCCTAGTATACACTGTATCATCCATTGCATTGTCGTTGGTATACTGGCTAGTACCGGAAATGATGGTCACAGCCGTGTTTGTCGGCCTGTTAGGCTTTGTTTTGGGCCCGTTATATCCGTCTATGATGACTGTGGCTGCTACAAAGCTACCCAAGCGGCTCCATGTTGCCGGGTTGAGTATGCCATCTTCGTTTGGGGGTGCCGGAGCTGGTGCTTTGCCTTTTGTGTGCGGAGCGTTGGCTCAGGTATACGGAGTTTGGACCATTGCCCCGCTTATTTTCACTGCATTCTCTATTATGGCCATTCTTTGGTCGCTTATTATGAAACTTTATTAGCTCGATTATTTAATATTTAATTTATTTGACTAGAATGATAGGCATGGAATTTAGAGGGGGGGGTTGACATGTGGGTCGGTTGGTCACTCTAGTGGCTAACCTGGCGAGAGTATCGGTGCAGGGGCAAAATATACCGTCCTGTGTAATTATCAGTACAGCCTGCACCCTAAAAGCCTACCTTCCAGCTAAGATGAAAAGACGACCTTAACATAACCTTTGCCCTAGACAATGAACTCTAAGCAAAGATTATTATCGCGTCCCATTGTACAGGCCAAAATCTGGAATAACTCTAATCAGGGACCAGTAGAAGCGCGGTAATTGATAGTTTGCAATGAAAGATATTTAGTCAAGCATCCCGTTGAGGACGCTGAGAGAAGAGTGTATTAGTAAAAATATATAAATAGTCATCAAAGTTGTTGAAAACATTAACGTCGTAAAATCCGTAACATATACATAAATAAAAAATCAAACGATTTGTTGAAATCCCATTTTTTTCAATTCACCGTGACCCTGGTTAAGCAGAGTACTTGGTTCGGTAGACCTTGGCGGCGTTAACCATGTTGGTCAACTGTCGCTTGGTCTCGTCCCACTTTCGGGTCTTAAGACCACAGTCTGGGTTGACCCACAACTTCTCTCGTGGGTAGACGCCGACAATCTGGTTGATTCGGGTCTCAAACTCGTCCTGTGGTGGGACTCGTGGGGAGTGGATATCAAAGAGACCGAGACCAATGTGGTTTGGATAGTTGGAGAACTCCTGAATGTACTTGGAGTCGTCCTTCTTGGAGAACTCAATGGAGACAACATCAGCATCAAGGGCCTTGATGTGAGCTGGGTCCAAGTCAGAGTAGCAGAAGTGAGAGTGGATCTGAGTGCCGTCCTGAACGCCAGAGGTGGCGAGTCGGAAGGACTCTGGAGCCCACTGGACGTAGTCCTCTCGCTCCTTGCCGGCTCGGAGTGGGAGACCCTCTCGGATAGCTGGCTCATCGACCTGGATGACATAAATGCCAGCGGCCTCAAGGTCGTTGACCTCGTCTCGCAGAGCCAAAGCAAGCTGCTGGCACTGCTGCTTGTCAGAGACATCGTCTCGTGGGAAAGACCATCGGAGAATGGTGACTGGACCAGTCAGCATACCCTTCATTGGCTTCTTGGTAACGGACTGAGCGTACTGAGACTCCTTAACGGTCATGGCCTTTGGTCGAGAAACGTCACCAACAATGATAGGTGGTCGAACGTATCGGGAACCGTAGGACTGGACCCAACCGTTGGTGGTGAAGGCAAAGCCCTTGAGCTGCTCACCGAAGTACTGGACCATATCGTTTCGCTCTGGCTCACCGTGGACAAGGACATCGAGGCCAATCTCCTCCTGGAACTTGACAACCTCGTCAATCTCCTTCTGGATGAACTTCTCATACTCCTCAGGAGTGATCTCGCCCTTGGTGAACTTGTTTCGCTGGACTCGAATCTCCTTGGTCTGTGGGAAGGAACCAATGGTGGTGGTTGGGAAGAGTGGAAGGTTGAGGGACTTCTTCTGGGCGGCAAGTCGCTCTGGGAAAGCAGACTTTCGCTTCTTGTCAGCCTCAGTAACGTTAGCAAGTCGCTCTCGGACGGCAGCATCGTTAGTAATGTCAGAAGAGGTTCGGGAGGCAATGGACTTGGCGTTGGCCGCGAGCTCGGTAGCGACAGACTCTGGGCCGGAAGTGACAGCCTTGGCGATCACAACAACCTCAGAAAGCTTCTGGGTAGCGAAGGAGAACCAGTCCTTGACAACTGGGTCGAGCTTCTTCTCGTTGGCAAGGTCAACTGGGGTGTGGAGGAGGGAGGAAGAGGTGGCAATAATGACTCGCTCAGCGCCAACCTTGGCAATGGCAGCCTCAACAACCTTGATGGCCTTGTTGAAGTCAGTCTTCCAAATGTTTCGACCGCTCACGACACCAACAGAGAGAATCTGCTTATCAGTAAGGGCAGCGGCAACCTCATCAAGCTGCTCTGGGGCTCGGACAAGGTCGTAGTGGAAACCAGCGACTGGGAGACCCTTGATGGCGTCGAGGTTTGGTCGAACATCGCCAAAGTAGGTGGTGAGGATGAGCTCTGGAACCTGGGCCTGGGCAAAGGCCTCGTAGGCAACCTTGAAGGCGGCCTTGACGTTCTCTGGCAGATCCAGGACCAAGACTGGCTCATCAATCTGGACAGACTTGGCACCGGCCTGGCCGAGCTTCTGGAGGAGCTCAATGTAGACTGGGAGGAGCTTGGACAGGAGGGAGATTGGCTCAAGGTCAAGAGAGTCCTTGTCAGCCTTACCAAGGAAGAGGTAAGAGACAGGACCGAGGATAACTGGTCGGGTCTCAATGCCAAGCTCCTTGGCCTCGAGGTACTCGTTCACTGGCTTGAGGTTCTCAGTGTGCAGCTTGAACTGGGTGGAGTGGGAGAAGGTTGGTCGGACATAGTGGTAGTTGGAATCGAACCACTTGACCATCTCAAGAGCTGGCACATCAACAGCGGTGGTAGACTCGGTAGCTGGTCGCTGGAGACCTCGGCCCATGGCGAACAGGGTGTCAATGGCTGGGAGGTTGTACTTGGAGTATCGCTCTGGAACAGCGTTGAAGAGCAGAGACAGGTCAAGAACCTGGTCGTAGAAGGAGAAGTCGTTGGAGGCAATGATGTCAACGCCAGCATCCTTCTGGAGCTTCCAGTTGTGCTGTCGCAGCTCCTTGCCAACCTTCTGGAGCTCCTCGGCAGTGGCCTTGCCAGCCCAGTAGGCCTCAGTGATCTTCTTCAGCTCTCGGTTGGCACCGATTCTTGGGAAACCCAGTACAGATGAAAGAACCATTTTGATTGTCCTTCTTTTGAATGTGTAATATAAAAAAAGGGGATGAAGAAAAGGAAAGGAAGTATCCGGACCCACTCTCCTTTAAATACTTTTCGTCTACTTTCCACTGCACCTATGCAATTGCCAACAAAAACGTCAAATAGCACGTGATTTGAATTTTTTCAACAAATTTCAGTGACTAATTCCAGTCTGTATTACCTTGCCCCACGACGCTGGAAGTAATGATTGGCTGTAGGCGGTCTTCTACTGTTCCCCCTCCCCCCGGTGCGCGTTATCGGAGCGGAGGACTGCAGCATGCGTCCGCTACTCGGGGCTCCCTACTGGCGTGCCGTACGACCCTATTGCCAACCCCGGTCGATGAGCATCGTTGATACGTGTACTTTTCACAGGACATGAAATATGTTCGACCGTTTTTTTTTTTCATCTCCCCAATTGACCTTAAAAGGGGGGCTATTTCCTCCCCTCCATTGCCGATTTTTTCATTGCTCTCTATCCTTCCTTTTGGGTTTCCCCACCTGATGATTCATTCATTTTTTGATACGGTGTTGAGTACTCGCCCATTGCCCCGTGTAGAGAGGTACCCAACCAGCCTCTGGGTGTGGCTAGTGTAGCGAGAGGAACGAGGCACGCTTTATCGCTTGCGGACGCAAGGCTCCCGTTGATTCACACAGCCGCATGGTTGGACCCAGAATAAACCCTAACCCTCCTAACAGGAGAGGGAATTATGAATAGCCGGCCGATGAGATGAAGTCGCATCCTCGGCATTGAAGCGATGAGTAAATGAGCTCGTATTTTTGATGGGGTATCACGTAATAGGGTGGAGAAAACGCATGTCAAAAAATATTCTACATTGGCTCAATTGCTTATAATGTGGAGCCCAAATTGTCGAGCGGGCCTGAAGGCGGTGCGCATGTATCGCTTTCTACTCACCAATTCAACCGTGGGAATCAGCGAGCAAATTGTAGTGCAGTCGTACCGGGGTAGTTGATGGATGGCATAATTTAGCAGCAGCTTGCTTTATATATTTAAGAAGAATGACCGCCAAGGTAGGACAACTGAACCAGTGTTATACCATTGCCAGAACTGCACGAGTGCAATTAAATAATCAATTGCAAATATTTGCCCTTATATGAGGAATTGCTAATAGTTAAGAGAATTGGAGAGCCAAGTATGGCACAGATTCTGCAATTACGATAGTGGTTGCTGTGGTAGTTTGTTTTAAATCGTTTAATTTAAAAGACCCTAGGTTTCACCAAAATTAAACTAGGGGTAAAAATAGTGACAGATAGCCCTTTCAAATTCAATTATATAGCAGTATTAATATTTGGCAATGTACTTGGTAGCGGAGAAAAATAAGCTGAGCCCATAATAGTTTTACCGGTTCGTAATTACCGGTATAGCAAGATCAAGCCATGTTGGGATTACTGGCATATCTGCCATGGTATAATAATTCAATCAATTGGTATTCAATGCTTTGCCGGTAATACCGAGTGATTCTTATCGCATAGAACATGTCTCTGTCATATCGTAATTGGTAGGGCACGCAAAGTCAAAAAATTGCAATATCTTCACCAATCAAAATAAATTAACGTTTGTATAACTGAGTACCATACCTGTATAAATAATGCTATTTTGTGCGTTTAATGTCAACGAGGATCTGTGCGCTGTGGCTCTTCTCTTCATACAATTTTGCCAGCTCCGCGACCATCTTGCCACGCCGCATGGTCGCAATTGGCTTCGACTGAGGCCCAAACGTGCGCTTTGGAGGCGACTGTGCTTGAATATTTTCAATGTTCGCCTTCTGCGAGGGCTGCAGTATCGAACTAACGGACGAGGATGGCGTAACAGACGCAGTGCTTGTCGGAGTAGACGCCACAGTAGACGTAGTAGACGCAGCGGGAGTAGTGTTCAATGTCGACATGCTTGGCTGCTTCTTTGGCGGTGGCGGTGGAGGGGGTGGCATATTAGATATTGGGTTCGATGTAAATCTCGGCGACTCCGGGGTTAACGGTAGGGTATCAAGGGGGTCCGAAGACCGGAGCTCAGGATTCGAGCTGTTTGTGCGGAGTGAGTACATTGAAGGATTGTTGAGCCCATTGTTCTTTTTGCTCAGGTTGATATTGTTCAGGTTGATAGCGCTGCTGTTGGCGCTCTTGTTGCTGCTTCCTGAGATTGAGGTGCCACGCCGGGGCAGCGGAGGAGGCGGTCGCTTTTTAATATCCATGTCGCTGGTCGACACATGGCGAGAGTGAGCAATTGGAGCCGGTGCAAGGAGATCAGGGGCAGAGGGAGACGACCTGGCTCCAATTGAAGACTCAAGTATTGCCTTTACTCGGTTATCTGCCATAATCTCGGGCCACATGTCGAGGAGTAGTCTTGTGAAACGCACCCCCATGGCCACGCCTTCCTTTGACGTACGCCCCAGTAAACTAGGGGCTACACAGGCAGCCAGAGTTGCTGAATTCTGCTCCGTTCGCGCCTGATTGGAGGCCACAGAATGCAATAGCCTAAACAAATGCGCGATAACATACTGGGACGAGTAAGAGAGCCCAAACACCACATCAAGACAGTATGCTGCCGTCTCGTGCAACGGGTGTGGGATAACCGATACGGGGATAATTGGCTCGGGCAGCTCGTAGAGATAGAGTTTGAGCACCGATGCCGCAAGGTTGGGTCCATAATCGTCCAGATCTAACAGCTGATTGCGGTCGTAACAGTCTCGAAGAACGTAGAGCAGCTCTGGATCATTAGCGCGCCTAAAAACTCCCCTCGTGAACGGAGCAGTAACGCTCAAGTAGTTGAGAGTGTCGGCCCAAAGCCTAGGGAGGTTGGTCGGGTCGGGGATTGGAATACCAAATACCGGCATGGGGTGTCTCGGAATTGTAATTCTATCCTCGACTTTCCGGTCGTGGATATAAACCAATGGCCGAATATTGATGAGAGTGATGTCCAGCAGTTGGGCAAGCTGGGACAGGCTCGATACGTGGATAATCTTGGACTTGAACTTGGCCGACACCACGCCCCGAAGCATTTCCGTCACTGCGCGAACCCACCACGACTCGTGGACAACATAAACCTTTCGGACATTCTTCCTGGTGTGGCGATCCAATGTAGCATATGTCTTTGCGACCCACGACCAACTCGGTTTGTTTGGGGCCCCACATGCGAAGAAGACCAGCGCGTACGGGTTCCGCGGTAGCCGGTCTATAATTGAATTTACCAGCGGGTTGTACAAATCAACAGTAGGTGGCGGGAACGCACTCGAGTCAATGACGACCAATGGCAGCCGGGTGCTCGGGTCAAACGTCTGAGAAATGTGGACAATCCGACTTGTAAGTCGTCTCAGCTCATCGCTATATGGCACACTTCCCGACATTTCATGCAAAAAACCAAACCGAGCTTAACCAAGCTTGAAATAATAATAAGAAAAAAAAAATAATAAACCCCGGTTGCTAATAATACCACAGGGTCCGAGAGAAAAATAAAAGATCGTACTAAACGAGTGGTTCTAAATGATGTGCTACTCTATCTAATGAAATGGGTTTCTAAACGAATGGATATTGGAGATGGCCCCCAATTCGATGGTATCTCCCTTGGAAATCGATCGGGACGCGCCTGAATACTTTGACAGGTCTTTATGTGGGTGGTGATGGTATCCAATATAAATAGAGTTGGGCCCCTGTATAGAGGAGGTGTTTGGAATCACGTCGCGCCCCAAAACACGAAACACCAAGCCCGAGGTTCCCCCTCCTGCTTCCCCTGTGCGGTGCGCGCGCCGCAGGACGGGGCCGGCTTCTGGGGCACCACCAGACGGCAATCTGTGGGCCTAGGATTTTGGCGGCATAGACCTGCGTAGCCCAAGTGTATATAGTACTGAACTACACCTGTCACTTTAATACCGTAGATCATTCATAAGCCGCTCTCTGTCTTGAGACGTTTAATTTTTTTGTTGTGATATACCTTTTCGCTCGCCCAGCTAGCATGAAATGAGTGCCTTGTCGTTTGAGCCACTGACGCCCAAGCAGCGGCCCCGGGCATGGTTCGAGAATGAGGCCATTGTAGCACGCATAGTCCGGAGCCTAGGAGTTCGGGAATTGATCTCAGCGAGCCAGGTGTGCCATGTTTGGCGCAAGGTGGCGGTGGAAGAGTATCTGTGGGCCCAGCGTCTGTACAACTTGGGGATAATCACTGAGAAACAGCTGGACCAAAGCCGCTATGGGGATGACTATGGAGAGCTTGAGTCTTCGGCCGACAGGTCGCCTGATCTACTTATCGAAACCAATGCATTGTCGCCTCTCAACGCCATTGAGAACATAAAATATCGCCCAGGGGAGGCTCGGAAACAGTTCCTAAGGCTCTACAACACATTGGGGCCATACTATTATGACCTGGTGGATACATCGCGGCCGGGAGAGCCGCTAGTATTCGAAGCATATCGCGATCCTATGGAACAGGCCAAGCTGTTGTCGCAATTGAGACGGTTTGTCCAGGCGGATCCACTTGAGCATGATCACGGGCAACGAGTGTCGTCGGTCATGTCCACCTTGGATTTGTTCGAGAACGCTGTTTTGGCCGAGTTTGAACAGGCAATTGACGACAAGGACGATTCGGAGAAGATCAAGGAGTACGCAGAGGTCCTCATCACTCTCAACGGTGGAGATAGCTGTGTCCAATTATACACACAAAAGAATCCGCTACTCTACGAGCGATCTTCTGAGCGCGGACAGGATTACTTTGACGAATCAGCAACTAAGCCGGTCCTTGAAGTAACTAAGCTACGAAAGTATCTCGACGATGTTGCCGATAAGTTCAACGCTGAAGCCAAGACTATCGATATCATATTCCCAATCACGACGCCTGTCACTCAGCCGCTGTTTGAACGAGTGCTCGAAGATAATATTATGGACCTTGTATCATCCATCATTGACTACTCGCGAACGCTGTCGACCCCTGTCTACCTTTCGGTCGTGCAACAAATATACACAGAACTGCGGCGGTTTAGGAACAAGCTGGAACCCAGCGAAAATTCGGGCCCTGAGTTTGCCCAAAAAGCGCAAATTGCCATTGACGATGTGTTTGGGCTCCATCTCGACTTGTATCTCGCCGAAGAACTTCAAGCATACCGTGACTTTGGCGAAAAGGAGATTGAGAAATGGAATAAGACCGCTTCGGAGAATGAGGTGGCTACGGAATCTTTCCTGTGGAGCAATGTGGCTCGGGAGCAGGATAAGTCCGATTTTTTAACATCGTTTAAAAAGGTGCTCATGATGCCAGTGATACCGTTCCAGAGCAGTAGCGCCAGTGCTACCCCGAACCCTGCCGCGTCGGCATCAGCTTCTACAGTGTCGCTTCCGGTATCGACTGACCAACCGGCACCGCCATTGACTCCACAATTAACTGTACCATCGACCTCCAAAACAGATCCGCCGACTACAGAACTGGACGCCATGGTGGCGGTTATGAATAACAAACTGGAGTCCATTAACACCTTGTTTAGCCTTGAGCTGGCCCTAACCATCATCAAAGCAGGCAGGGACTCTATTAACCGCATGGCCGAGTTTACTGTCATGTATGCAAAAAACGGCCAGGATGCGCGGGAACAGTGCGAACAAGTTTTTGTTGAACTCGTTCGTATTGTTGGCGGGTTACATGTCAAGGCTGGGTTTAACAAGGCCTTGGAAACTCTGACAAAGTACAATCCACGAAAATTGCGCCGAATGGTCACTGATGAAACCAACGAGGAGCATAGTGCAGTAGAGCCATTGGCTATCTTTGCAGAATTGGTTAATATTGGCGATCTTATCCAGCAGATGATCCATGTCTTCTTTGAGGAAGAGCTAGTCCAGCGAAAGTATATCGACCCGAGCGATTTCCTTTCCCCGGCTGTCAAGTCAAAGAAACGATTTGAACAGACTTTAGACGACTCGGTCGCTAATGGGCTCAATCTGGGTATCGACGTACTGATTGACCAAATTGAGTTCCTACTTATGACTACACAGCTTGGTTCAGACTACAATCCGGACGCTGCCGGGTTCACCACGGTCGATGACCTTGGTCCGACACCGGCAGCTAAAAAAGCAGTCGCATTGCTAAAGTCGCATGTTACCCTCCTCGTTGGTTCAACTGAAAAAAGCATTATCGACGTGTTTCAACAGGAAATTGGCGTTCGATTCTTTGGCTCGCTGTGCAAGCATATCAAACGACAGACCATTAGCACTGATGGTGCTATAAAGCTCATCTGCGACATCAATTACTACTACGACTTTATCCTTTCGCTCAAGCAAAAGGAAATCGTCCCGTATTATGCTGCACTGAAGGAAGTGGGCCATTTATTCCTCATTGATGGCAGTGACAGTAAAGCGCTTGGTAAGACTCTTGGCGACATGTCGCGGTTCCGAGGAGTATTGCAACCAGAGGAAGTGTTTGAATTTGTTCGGTGTAGAGC